>JBDJHY010169376.1:0-12373 GCA_039654485.1 Withania somnifera | reverse complement strand
TGGGAAAGCTATAGAAAGCAGAAGGATGGTTGGCTAGCATGAAAACCAACTGCTCACCGTCTCTCATGAACAACACCAAACTACTCACATGATCGTGTCTGCCCTGATATATCGTACTAAAACCTACATAAGAAAAAGATGTAGAGGTTTAGAAAGAGTACCAGAAACCATGAGTATCCAGTAGGAATCATAGACCGACCGAGCAAAAGTAAGCATAAGCACGGTAAAGAATAATCCCAGTAAACAACACAGTGGAACATAGTGTATAACCCAAAAAGGGGACTACACCAATAGTTGGTAAGTGCAGTAAAGGATCAAGTATCAGTCTGAGCAGTATATGCTAACAATTATGAAAGTAATCTACTAATAAGGCATACCACATATAATTAGGACACGAACAGATCATGAAAAAACAAGACACATACCTGGAGCTCTAACGAGACACATACCTAGAGCTCTAACATAGCCAATGTATGTAAGGGCCAAATTAGAGAAAGAGAACCACAGAGAGTACTATCACTGAATATAACAATATGTATAGCGAGGAAAGTAACTAATGACACCAAAGAGTTGCAATAATGAATAGCTATCAATCATCACATTAGCATAAAATTAACTCGGTGGAACTCCCCTCATAAGACCCGAGGAGTGAAAGCTAACACATAGAGATGCAATGCAAAGGGGTGCTGGAGAGGTATAGAAAATGTCAGCATGCTCCCTATCTAGGATAATCCCAGAATTAAGGGGAATCTACAGAGGTCATGAACCACATACCACATACAATAGTGTCAGAATTCTTTCTCCTAGAGATAATCCCAAATCAAGAGAAATTTACAGAGGACTAGAACCGCATATCTTGTAAATAAGTGTCTATATTCTCTCTCTCTCTCTAGGATAATCCTAAATCAAGAGGGCCACAGAAGCTTCCTCGTTTACTTATCCAACCTACTCTCTATACCCCTTCCCCGACCATGCATCATCCTCAGGCATGGTAACCCAAGTCGAAGGGTCCGTAGAGGGACTTATACATGCATGAGAACCAATGAAAAGTCATTTAGTATCATAGCCATCAGGATCAAAATTCCAAAACTCGAGCTTAGCCCATATATAATATCTCGGTGAAAATTCAAGTACAATCATGTAGGAAATAATCCATATCTCAGAAAAATCCATCTGTCTCCATGTAGATGTATCAAAAAGCACGGTGATAGCCTACATGATGTGAGATAATAACTCCATACTATTCATGAGCACAATCATGGAAAGTACAAATACATATTAGAAATCATTCTCTGGTAATTACTTTGATGGAAATCTAGTTACCTTTGAAAATGTTTAATCCATGCTCGCAACACAGAACCAATCACCATACTAACTGGACTAAGGCTCCTAATTGAGACCTATAAGATGGCTTCTAATCCCTACACATGATGTAATGTCCCTTAGCCCAGTCATGGAGCCCAGCCATGAGTAACCACGTCTCAGATGCCACGCTACCCAAATAGGCACCCGTTAAGGGCCAAGAACACACCCATACAGGGGGACACAAGGATCTACCAAAACTCAGTTCAATACCACACACTACTAGTCTCATAACGGGATAAGGAAAAATAACATCATACAAAGTTGCTACCTTTATAGCGAAGCCAAATTTATCTAGGTATAATATCATCACAACAGGAAGCGAACGACCCAACATAGTGGTACAATACCTAACTAGGTACGGGTAATCATATAGGGCTACTAATCGACCAACAAGGCCACATCCAGCTATCTATGGCATCAAAGGGTCCGTACTTGCCTAATTTCCAATAGCAGCTTTAGGTAAAACACAAATAATCAGCCTACCAAGATCGACTCTAAACCACCAGCCTACATCAGGGGATAGATGCTAAGCTCGGATAACTAGTTTAATCCCCTCCCGAACCTCACTATGGTCAAGATTCCACGTATAACTATATGCATCAAGGGTGTTATTGCACCCCCAGCAACACTACACGCTAGAGTCAGCATAAAACATGTGGGCAGGAAAATACATCCTCAGTGAAGCTGCAAGCCAGCTAAATAGGCCATATAAATAAGCAACCAGGGCCCGAATAATCATCCCATCCCTGAACTGGCACTTTATCATACATATACTACACTAATACCGAATCTGAAGAAATTAGACCATAACCTATTAGATTCCAGCAATATCCTTGGAAAAGCATGCTCCAAATAACTAAAATCATGTATGAATATTGAAATTATGCGAGGCCAGCAAAAACATAACCTACGAGTTAATACGAGTAAAATAAGACCCATATTTCTATATAAATAACAGGTTCAAAATCCCAGCTAAAATTGGGTGGGTAAACCCTAATAGTTCATAAAAAATATTTATACCCATGCGTAGAGTATAGCTCATACATCGTACTATACCAAATAGAGCTAAATTTGATGGTAGAATTGAAATATACAGGCCCATAAAGTTTGTAAAATAATGAAATGAAGAATTACCCAGTAGAAATGATCGTAGAACCACCGTAATGCTACGGAGTAGAACCACCCAAATTTTTGTTTTAAGATCTGGAATTGGGAGTAAATAAGAAAAATAGAGGTAACTTCGTCCAAATGAAGAAGAAAACATTTATATAGGTTTTTAGGATTTCACCGAAATTATGGAAGGGCCCCTCATATCGCGATGCGGACAATATCATCTCTTCATGTTCGTGGCCCACTGCCATGCAATTGCAATGTTTAACCCTCGTGCCAGCCCTGATTTTGAGAAATCAAAATTTGGAATGGAAACAGAGTCCAATTATAGCACACCATAAGAAATCTTAATTGAATCATCATTCCAAACTTAATGGAATAGACGAAAAGGAGATTTGAGATCATATAAACTAAGCAAGACCCGAAAAGCAATAATTATGAAATAATTTAGCTTGAAGAACCACCAGGGATCTAACCAATCAATCCCAACAATTGATAAATAAGTTGTGGTAGTCCTGATGACTCTCTAAATGTATAGAAATAAAGGGAACCATAGAAATGCCCCGATGGCCAATACAATATCCACAACTAAATAAAGTTTCATTCGTGAAAAGTGAGGAAAAAGAAATAATCGAATTCTGGAAAAACCATCATCATTAAATCTCACATGATGCTCCTCAACACATCAACACCCTTCTTAACTCAACTATGCATCCAATGAACTGTATGACAAATACTTCTCTTAGGCTGTCTCCAGCACCAATAACTAGTTGCCCAAACAAGTTGACTCATGATAAACTATAGGGAATGAATCTGATGCATATACCAACTAGCCAAGGGGATATGGTCACTAACTCTAAAAGGTTTGATAATATTGAGAAGCAAGGTTCCCAATCTATGTGGCTTCATGATCTACAATCTAAACTGACAAGTATACCTCTCTTGGTAACATCATCGAATCAATCTGACATCTGAGCTTAATTCTCAATACTAATGTAACCACCAATCTATGAACTACAACTCGTATTATACATAGCCTCGAATACTACAATCTGAATGTTAGGATAATTGATGACATTAGGAAAACTCTTCCCTGGATAAATGTTATGCCCCGCTACCCTAAAACTCAAAATACAAATCTAAAACCGCTCTTGGAGTACCTTGATGGTCTACTCAAACTAATTTTCTGTGGATGAAAATCTACACTCCAGGTGTTGCTGTACCCATCTCACATTGCACTATAAGAATTACACTATGCACCCCTTTTTGCATTAATAGAAACTGGCATCACATATAGACGAAGAATCTCCCGAATAACCAAGGCAATCTTCCACTCTGTAGCTAAGGAAGATGAAGTTAGTAAATAAGGAGTGAATTTGTCTAGTTGGTCCACAACGATCCATATACAATCATAATTCCTAGAAGTATAAAAGGCTCCAGGAACAAATCAATGATAATCCGCCCATACTCCCACTCAAGAAATTGAAGTCGCTCTAGAACACCATCTAGACTGCGATGCTCAAACTTCATCTATTGGTATCTCGAGGATCGAAATACAAAATCCCAAGCGACATCATATAAATGAAAAGATAGAAACTATCTTCATATGAAATTTCTACAAGGAAAAATGCAATCTCAACTATAATCACCATGTGATATCACAAGCCTATGATGTATCTTGAGATGTCCGAATAATTCGTTCACACTGGCTATTAGTTTTTTGGGTGGAAATAACAGTGTTTAACTCCTCAACAAATCAAAATGTGAATCGGGTATCATTTTCTAAAATATCTAGAAATAGGAACTCACATAAGAAAAAGGCCATCCAAATAGGAAGTAACAAGATTTGTACACATCTCCACTATGTTCAAATGTATGGAATATCTGGTACAATGGGCTCGCCAGAATGGGCAAAATTAAATCTTCAACTCTAGAGCTGCAAATGTAAATGCATGCCCATATCATACAATCAGAATCTGAATGGAACTCATAAATTATGGTTGCCTGCCAAGCTAGCCCTACTCTTGGCCTAGAACTAAATCCACGGTGAATGTGAAAACCCCAATCATCCAAGTTACCTGGAATCAACTATAAACTTTCTGAAGCACATAGAAAAAAATCACCCTAACGTAACCTATCATCACATCATCTGAATGCCAAATGTTCAAAGTTCACAATCATCGCAGACCAAGAATGGAGAAATCTCCAACTACTCATATCTCACTAACATATAGTGATCTAACTTAGAATCTGAAAGTATGTTGACTCTCATACAAAGAACACAGTTATGAAATAGAATCATTCCCCAGCGTAAGCCAATCTTTAGTCCCAAAACAACCATCAAAAGAATTAACCTAGTAGCTAGTCATGAAGATCAAATCTATACGATCACATCCACTGACTAAAATCTAGAATAAATCACATAACTGGCGTACAAAAACCTCTGGGATATTACAACCTCGATCTACCACTAATGAAGCGCTGTTATCGACCATTACATGTACGTAGTCTCAAATACCTACTATAAGAAATCACACATGAGAGAGCTCAAAAGGATAATAATCAACCCCACCAACCCTGACATGGGTGAAGGGTAAAAAAAATAACACTATGAAAATCACTCCCGAACCACAGAAACCAATAGAAGGGGAGAGTCACTTACTCACTAAACAAGTCACTCTGGTCCTCTAGAATCAACCAATAAAGTCACAGGTAGCACAAGTCACCACCTGAAGCTATCAAATAACTTGCGGTCATATGAAATTGCTATAGGATAACAAGGCATCTAATGTAAGAATGAGGAACTGCGAACCCAGAATACTTGAAAAAAAATCCCAGGTGACTATATACTAGACCGAACATAAGGAGACCCCGACCGGTATTTCCAGAAGGACCCCTATTAATCTGTCGAGATACACGAGTCATGGAAAAGGTATAAACATAGAGAAACACTCCTAAATTTAGGGAGAGAAGGGTAACCTGCCCATGCCTTGCAACTCACTAAGGGCTCCTACCACAAAGGCCTAGCTCTGCCATCTCACATAATCTATTGGATAAACTAGTCGAACATTAAACCAAGGTACCATCCAAAACTACATAAACAAGGGATATAATATATAGGTTACTATCAGACCTAAACCCGATCTATGAAACCCAAGTAACACAGAAATAGTTAAACCAACTAACATAAATAACAAAAAATAGAATAAATCAGAGTCATGCCAAAGTTAGCACAAGCCAACTAGGCAGGGAAAAAATAAATCTATACCGTAATCAAAGTTTGAAGGTAACTCTCCCAAAACATCCTTCCCACTTCCATAAATCGAAGAATAAGAAGTTGTTGGTAAGATCGGTCAACCATCCTAATTCACACACCCATAATTGGGGCACTCCCTATACGAATAACAAACACTTCACAATCAAAATACAAATTATCAAAACTATCATGTACCCCAACTAATAGTTGTTGCGAGGCTACCACTAATACTGATTGAATGGCCCTATGCCGAGGGCTATCTTGATAATAATGGTTCATCTGCAAAAACACATAGAAAATGAGGCCCTTCCTTAATGGGAACCACTACTTTTACCCCTCGGTCACCTCAATATGGAATCCACGATTAACGAGAACTAATAGAAATGTCGTGATGGTGCTGATCACTCTGAACCCTAGCTTCTGTAAGCCTATTGAGGTAGAGTCTGAATGGACTGACCAAACTGGACCTGCTGCGACAACTCTTGTCCATCATACCATCCACTCTCGGATCAAATATCACTAAGCATACCCTAAAAAATCAAAGGTAAGGCTGACCCAACTAGACCTAGACTCTAGCTACTTATCCAAGTTGCTGCGATAGCACAGCTCCGAAAGGGGCAATATATAACCCCATGCCCTATCTCTTCACATAGAAGGTAACCCATACTAATCCTTCCCTCACTAATCCTAAATAAAATACCACGAACCCCTGCCTTCTGATGGCCCCCTACTCACTGACCCCATTGGTCTCACGACAGGCTCTATCAATGGATGAAACTGCCTAAAAATCTAGCCAAGAGTATGTCCTTTTACTACCAACTTCTTTGTCACAAAATGGAGTGGCAAGACCAAGCCTCTGAAGAAACCCAACAATCTAGTATACCTAGTAGGATAAAACACGGTAGCATCCCTGACCTACTCACTAAACATGGCCTCATAATGCAGATAGTAAAGGATCCCTGAGGAAATATGACCAACCCATACCCAATAGGCATTTCCTTAGAAGAATCACTGAGTACTTCTATCTGTATCATGGGAACCCAAAGGACTGACATACTAGCAATTCCCATGGGAGCCCGAGTGGCTCCTAATCCCTATATCTGGTGATATGGTCCCCTATCGCTCGACCCCAATTCTAAACTCCAGGAACATAAATAGGAACCCCACTAAGACCCAACAAGGGTATGTTCCTAGTCATCTGCATGGATTAGATCCAAATAAGATTATAAGAAACCTATTGATAGTCCAACACACATAAAGAGTCAAGTTATGATCGCGTCTACGTCTCACCTATGGACAAGCCTAACTCTGGCCTAAAGTGTCAGCGATGGGCCTGTACTATGAATCCTGAAAGAAATAAAAAAGAATTGATGAGATGGAATAGAAATAGAAAACATAGCTTATAACCAAAAATGCCTCACAAGAACCTGGTGTAGTAGTTGTAGAGCATCCATATATATAAAGAAGGGTAAAAAATTATAACCCACAGTGGGGAGAAACTGAAAAATGGCATCTAGACTCTAAGTGGGATATCTATAGAAAATGGAAAGATAATTTGCCAGCATAAACACCAACTGCTTATCGTCTCTCCAAAAATAGAACCAAGCTACTTCGCAAGATCATGTCCTCCTTGATATATCGTAGTAAGACCTACATCGGGAAAAGATGTAAAGTGTAGCATGAGACAAAAAATTGTTATCTAGTAGGCATCATAGACCGATCAAGAAAAAGTAAGCATAAGCAACGTAAAGACTAATCCTATTGAACAACACAACGGCATATAGTGTATAACAAAAAAATAGGGGAACACATCAATAGTTGGAAAGTGAGGTGAGGTATCTACTACCAGTGCATGTAGTATGAGCTAACAATTATGGAAGTAAGCTACTAACAAGGCATACTACATAGTAGGCCACGAATAGATCATGACCAAACCAGACACATACCTGGAGCCCCAAAAAAACCAATGTACTTAAGGACCAAAAGAGAGAAAGAGAACCATAAAGCATACTACCAACGAAATTGAAAATAACTATAGTGAGAACAGTAATTAATGACACCAAAGATTAGAAATAAGGCCAAGCTAGCAATCATCACATAAGCGCATCATTAACGTGATGGAACTCCCCCAATAAGTCTCGAGGATTGCAAGCCAATGCGTAGAGATGCAATGCAAAGGGGTGCTAGGAAGGTATAGAAAATATCATCATGCTCCTTATCTTAGATAATCCCGTAATCAAGGGGGACCCATGGAGGTCACGAACCAAAGACCACATACAATAGTGTCGGGATGTTTTTCCCCTCGGATAATCTCTAATCAACAGAAACCCGCGGAGGACTAGAACTGCATACCCTATAAATAAGTGTCGCCTTGATCTCTCTCTGTGATAATACTTACTCAAGAGGGACCCACGAAAAGCTTCTATATATACTTTCCCAACCTACTATGTATACCCCTCCTTGTCTATGCATCATCCCTCAAGCATGGCGCCCTAGGTTAAAGGGTCCATGGAGGGACCTATACCTATATGCAAAACCAGTTAAAAATCATTTAGTATTATAACCATCAAGACTGAAAGGACAAAACTCAGGATCAGTCCGTAAATCATATCTCGGTGAAAACTCAAGTACATCCATGTACGAAAAAATCCATATCTTAGAAAAATACATTTGTCTCCATATAAGGAGTATCAAGAAAACACGGTGATAGTTAGAAAATATCTCCATACTGCTCATGGGTACAGTCATGGAAAGTATAAATATATATATATAAGAAATCAGTTTTCAGTAATTACTCTGTCAGAAATGCAATTACCTTTTAAAACGCTTACTGCATGTTTGTAACAGAGAACCAATCAGTATGCTAACTGGACTAAGGCTCCAAACTAGGACTATAAAATGGCTTCTAAGACCTAATCATAAGGTGTAATATCCCCTAGCCCAACCATGGCCCCGAGACATGATTAACCACATCTAAGATGCCATGTCTACCCAAAAGAGATCCCATTGAGGTCATAGAACACACCCATACAGGATAACACAAGGATCTACCAAGATTCAGTTTAATACCACTCGCTCCTAGGTTTGTACCAGACAAGGAAAAATAATATTATATAAGGCTTCTACCTATCTATCAAAGACAAATTTGACTGGGCAATGTCGTCGCAATAGAAAGCTGACGACCCAGCATAGTCGTACCATACCCAACTAGGTATGGGGTAATCATATAGGGCAACTAACCTGGATAACAAGGCCACATCCAGCTATCAATAGCCCTAAGGGGTCCATACCTTCCCTAATTACAAATAGCAGCTTCAGGTAAAACACAAATAACCAACCTAGCATTTAGGTCTAAGCCACCAGCCTAAATTGGGGGATAACTACTAAGTACTCATCACTAGTTTAATCCCCTCCCTAACCTTAATATTTTCTAGAGTTTCAGTATAACGATATGCATCAAGGGTATCAATGCTCCACTAACCACACTACAGTCCAGAGTCAGCGTGAAATAGGCGGGTAAGGAAATACATCCCTAGGGTAAGTAGTTAAGCTACAAGCTAGCTAAAAAGGCCATAGACTGGATAAATAAGCATATCGAGGCCCGAAGAATCATCCTATCCCTGATATGGTGCTTTACAATACATATACTATACTAATTCCAAATATGAAGAAAGTAGAGCATAGCCTACTTGGATTCCTATGATGTCCTCAAGAAACATGCTCCAAATGACCAAAATCATGTATGAAGATTGAAATCAAGTGAGCTTAGAAAAAAATGTAATGTATGAGTCAATACGAGTAAAACAAGACCCATATTGCTATATAAATAGTGGGGTCAAAATCCCGACAAAAATCAGTTCTGTAAACCTTAACATCTTAGAAAAAGAAAATATTTATACCCACATATAGAGTATAACTCATACATTATACAAAGCAAAATAGATCTAAATCTGGCAGTAGAATTGAAAAATATAGGCCTAGGAAGTTTGTAAAATAATTATATAAAGAATTAACCGATAGAAATAATCGTAAAATCACCATAACGTGTTTCAGTAGAGTAGAAACACCTAAAACCCCCTTAATTACCTTATTTTAAGATCTGGAATACAAAATAAGAAATAGAGGGAATTTTGTTCAAATGAAGAAGAAAATATTTTTATAGGCTTCCAGACCTTCATCACAATTGTCACGACCCAATTTCACGGATCATGATGGCACCTACTATACCACTAGTACGAGAATTAAACCCTGTAATTCGTAGCTGAAGCGGAGGACTACTACATTTAATAAGGAAGAATATCAACTCAAAACCCGGCATCAGTGTCAAATAAACTACTACGTATAGAATCATAAAATTAAAGGAAATACAGTATCCAAAATGTCTCAGAAATACAATGGAGATAAACAAAAATTAAAATTAAAGAGAAGCAGTATCGACCTGGACACCAAGCTCACCCTGAATCTCCAATCTGGAAAGAATCCGAACGAACAGCAATCTGTAAATCACGAACGGAAACTTGTACTCAAATCTACACAAGAGGAAGTGTAGTATGAGTACAAGTCATCGAAACAACCCATACTCAGTAGGCTTTGAGGGCCCACTAAGCGCATAACCATAATAAAATGTAGTACATATAAGAGAACAAAAAATAAGGTTACAGAAGCAAATTGGACAATACAGGAAAACTAGCAACTCAAGTATGATCAATTGCCACATAGACAAATAGCGCTAGCCAATCACATAATAGGATCACAAGTAATGGAAAAGAAATGTACCCAACATCCTAACCACAATATATGTGAAATATAATTCAGTAAATAGGGGGAATCAAGAAAAATAAGGAGTAGAACATGGTTGGTACACCGGTAACCTTAAGTGAAAAGATGAATAGACGAATAAGATTTAAAAAACTGATCTCACATAACATGAACAACAAGAAACCAATCAGGATAACTAAATAGTAATACTAATATAAGATACACAATTAAACAATGACAAGTCCCCTAGAAAGATTTCAACATACACCACAAAAATCACGGTCACCGTAGGCCTTACATCTCAGCCAAGGTACACTAAAGAAAAAAAGTGCGGAAAGTAACACAATGCATGAAGTAACCATCCTATGTACGCATCTTCTCCAGTACCCGTAAGCCCAACAGGCAGAACCAATGGAAGGCTATCCTAAAGTTCTCGGCGTATGTTACCTCCCATACTCCACATACCCCCTCTTCCGCGTTGCGTGGAAGCCCAGAGACAGGTCCATAGGGGTGCATCACCACGTACAAATCTAACGTCATCATATCCTCACATCCCAAATCATAAAGCCCCAAGGGTCTCAACAGTCTGGTATATCGTGCCAAATATCAATTGTACTGTCAAGCCCAGCTCGACAACCAAGGCTACAAGTCTGAATATCATCATATCTGATCATAATCATTAAAAAATGGGGTATTACCATGTATCGCTAACCAGTAGTGCCACAAGTGTCAAAAGTTTTACTGTTATCGTACGGAGACTGACTCAAGTCCCAACGATGTACTCACTACCGATTTTGGGTCGGACTCAAGTGCCAACATTAATTAGTAAAATAGTTATATATTTATTTACATGACCAGGTGCTAGGAGGTTAAGCCTAGAATAAAAGAAATAAAATACAGTGTTACTGGGTGCTTGACTCCATGTCGAGTCTAAAATAAGTAAAAAACCAATTACTTAAATTATCATTAAGCATATTGTGAAACATCGTTATTATCAATATCTTTCTTTAGCCTCCATGGCTCAAAATCAAGTGGTGATACCTGCCCAGCACCTATATACTCTCATCGGAGCCTTAGGCTCGGCCTCTCGTGCCAAGAATGCACAACATATCAACAACACATAAGTATGTCATCATATATATATAATCATGATATAACCACATCATATGCGCTGCACAGGTATTTATAATCAAAGACTAAGCCTCGGGCCCCATGTCAATCTAGTGCCAACATATCAATATCAATATCGAACAGACAAAAAAAATGGTACTAGGGTAGTATACAACCTAGCCACCTAACCCAAGGATGCTCTTTAGTATAATTGTTAAAGCTATAAACCCAGAGTTAGCCCCACGGAACCTACCTGTCGTCCGACGACAAAGCTTTGCAAATCTAAGAATCTTACTCTGATTGATATCAAACGTGATTCAAATGATCGAAAGCTTATTCCAAAGAATTTTATAAGTTAATACAAGTCTAACGGTGCAATTTAAAATGAATTCCGGACTTGATCCAAAATTGGGCCTAAAACGAGCTTGTAGGGCCCGCTTGCTGAAATTGTAAAAAAATTCACCACAAGTTTCCCAACACTGCGAGGAACCCATGCCCTAAATTTGAGCTCAAGGCTAGCAACGAAAGAGCTTCAAATCAGCCCAGTAAGAACTAGGTAAATAGGGTATAAAGATTCTATATAATCAATAACCACACTAGAATTTGGATGAGATAGAGAATCTAGGAGCAAGATATATACTAATAACGAAGAAATATACAAAAAAAAAAATCAAGTTATGGGATGATTTCTTCAACCCCACACTTTTATCCATTAATGGAGGAAAAATCATGAAATAAGGAAGAAGAAGAGAGAGGAAACTCACCAAATCTATG
>JBDJHY010169367.1:0-12373 GCA_039654485.1 Withania somnifera | reverse complement strand
GAAAAAGATGCTAATCACATTGGTTAGAGGTATTTCCACATATTCACTACAAAAACATCACATATTATACAATTATTTTCAAAACAAAGTTAATTACTACGAGTTAAATGGCTTTCCGATAGGTAAAACTGCCTATGATCAGGCTATATATAATTAACCTGAGTCTTGGAAAATAGGGTTAAATCTGAGATCAATAATCATAGGTTAGTATAGAATGCACTAAGAAACCTAGTGGAGATTAGTGCAATGTCACTTGATTAGTGCCTATCAGCTTTTAAGTGAAGTTATCATGTAGGTTTTTCATGCATAGCACTAGGATAGATCATTAGTATTGAGACATATATAGTTATGAAGTTATGGGAAACACAATCCTAGTGCCTTCATTCATATGTTCATAACTTAAGAAACTTAACTCTGTTATTGCTGGTATACGATAGTTATTACAACTCAAACCTCAAATTTATTTTTTGCATTAATCTACTTTATAAATACATACTACAAGAGAAAACATGCTAGTAGAAAATATTTTAATGTATTCACTGTGGCATGGACCCCAACCATAGGTTGGGTACTATATTTGACAAACGTCCACTTTACATTTCTAATTGAGGTGTAGTTTAGGGCTATATTTAATTTTGGCACCGTTTCCATGAATATTTGTTAAAGTAGTCAATTGCTAGTTTGTTTTGTTATAGTAGTATTTCTGATATTTTACTTCTCTTTGTTATTTTTGCTTCGCCATAGGACCATATATAGTTTATGCCCTCTACCCAAAGTTGGGGTGAACCACTATTACCTTTTGAGCTAGATATTGAATACACATTAAGAAATATGGCTCAAGTAGTTAATGAGGATGTTATTATTTTACAGTTTGCAATAGAACATGAGGCCTCTAGACGAACATCAAGATCAGCTGAATCTGAACCTACAAAAGAATGTAGATAATGATAGAGATGATGGGTTCGGAGGAACTGGAGCTATTGTTCTCCCACCACTCAGTTTAGGTGCTAACTTCAACATCACTAGCACTATGATGCATATGCTAAACTTAACAAGACTATTTAAGGAGACATGTGGGAAGACCCAAATTTTCATCTGACTAACTTTCAATTTTTCAGTCTTTCAAAATCCGTGGGGTTAATAAATTATCATCTGACTCAGGATTTTTCCCTTTCACTGTTAGATAAGGGGGTTTCTAAAAGTTTCAATCACTACATAGGCTAATCCATAGGGTATATCTTTGAGAAATTCTTCCTACCATCTAAAAATTGGCACTTCAGGATGAGAAAACAATTTCTGGAAAAATGGAGGAGAGATTCTTCATGAAGCATGCATGCATTTTAAGAAAAAGATGAAATAGTGTCCTAACCACAGGCTTCCAGAGGACTATTTAAAATAAACATTCTATAGGGAACTAAATTTGGTAACCAATTCAGTTGCTGACTCTATTTTGGGTGGTTCATTCATGTCCATAATTTTAATCTTATCACTGAGAGACTGGATGAAGTTAGACAAATTGGGCTTGGTATATAAGTAACCACGGTTTTGATGTCAGTTGAGTTGAAATAGGGAGGATGAAAAAGACTTGGAGATGGCACTCGTGTAGGCAAAGGTTGATTTGATGGAAAAAACTATGTTGGGGAATGTTAATATTGTGACATCAAAGGGTGATGCCTCTACCCATCATAATGACTATTATTCTGATATTGAATAAGAGTAAAAATATTTGAATCAAATGAGGGTATTACCAAGTAACTAGTAATCAAGGTCAAAACTTTCGAGATAGAGATGATTGGTGAAGGCGAGATGATTTTCGGCGGAACACTTATCAAAGAGAAAGAGAGGGTTGTATGTTCCCTCCCCCCCCCCCCCAAGGGTAGAGATAGAGAGGTTGGTATTTCTTCCTATGTAAAAGATATTTTGGAGAAGCTTTTGAAGAAGTTTGAATCCTTTTAAAAGCAATTAACGAGATCAAGAAAGATAAGTCAATGTATTGCACCTTATATATTCACACTCCACTCCCTTCAAGCAGTTGAGAACCAGTTTGGCCAACTCTCTTCTACTATAAATCAAATTCATAGAGGATCATTATCGATTGAAACTATTTCTAATTCGAGGAATAATGGACATGTCTTATATATCACTACAAGGTGCATCAATGTGGTTGCTGACCCTTCTAGGATTGTTGTAGTTGATGTTCGTGATGATTCTAAGATTGGGGTTGAAGGTTAAGATACTAAATGTGATATTGTGGTGACAAAGAAATCAGAATATAAGTGTGATGTAGCAAAACAACTTCATTTCAATCAAGGGTAAGTAGACAAAAAGGGGAAGGAAAAGGAGGCTACACAGTCGATCATGCCTATGCTTAGACCTCCCTCTCCCTTCCTAGAGAGCCTTAAGAAGAAATTTGAAGATGGAAAATTCAAAAATTCTTGACAGTTCTGAAGCATTTGTCCATTAACATTCTGTTTGTAGAGGCATTAGAGAATACTTCAGATTATGCAAAGTTCATGAAAAATCTATGTAATAAGAAATGGACGGAGACATTCGAACCAAAGGATGAGTTGCACGGTGCTACTAGTTTATGTCTATTGGTCCAGATGAAAGAAGACCTCAGTGCCTTCATTATACCTTGTACTATTTAAGTGTTATGACTTTCAAAGGCTTTGTGTAATCGTGGAGTCCGCATCAACTTGATTCCACTTGTAGTATATAATCAACTTGTCTTTGGAGCCTCTACACCTACTACGATATGGTTTCTCATGGAGGAATGTACAGTCAAAAAGCTTATCTGTATTTTGTATGATGTCCTAGTCAAAGTTGAATCTTTCATATTCCTAGATGACTTTGTCATTCTGTACTGTGAGGTCAATTTTGAGGTGCTCATTATACTTGGGTAACTATTCCTTGGTACTGGAGAGTGTTAGTGGACATGGAGTTGGCCCAACTTAACTTCAAGTTGAATAATGATGAGGTTACTTTTAATGTGTGGAATATGTGAATCAGTCTAGTGAGTTATGGATGGTGTTAGTTATATATACCATTGATGAATCTGAGATCATTGATATTGCTCCTTCAGAGGATATGTTCATGACTGAGTCCCTAACTATAGTTATGGAAAAACTGGAGCCAACTTTATTTGCTGACTTTAGGGAAGTGGAACAAGATTTAAATGGACTAGAGGCATTCTACTATGCTTCCAAGAGGTTGGACCTTGACATCAAGAAAAGGGTGTCTCCTTCTGCAAGGCAATCTATGGAGGATCCCCCTATTCTGGAATTGAAAGCTATCCCTACTTATTTGCTTATGTGATCCTAGGAGCCAGGAATACTTGTTGGTGATAATATATGTGGACTTGTCAGATCTGTAGGTTGAGACTCTTATTTATATTCTAAGGAGATTCTAGCTGGCCATAGCATGTTCCATAGCGAAACATAAGGGTTCCTCCCGATTTTTGCATACTTAAATCTTGTTGGAGTAGAATGTGATTCCAAGCATGGAGAACCAAATGTGTTTTAATCTACCTTTGAAAGAAGTGGTTAAGAAATAGATAAGTTGTAGGGTGCTAGTGTGTTCTACCCTATATATGACAATCAATGGGTTAGTCTGGTGCAGTATGTGCGAAAAAGGGGGAATCGTTGTTTCCCCCAATGAAAAAATAAATTGATTCCCATGAGACTGGTGATTGGATAGAGGGTCTACATGTATTATATAAAATTGAATGCATGGACCCAGAAGGATCACTTCCCTCTACCAATCATGGATCAAATGCTAGACAATCTAGATGGGAGAGGATGGTACTACTTTTTTATGGTTATTTAGGGTATAATAAGATATCTATTGTCCAGAGGATCGGGAGAAGACCACCTTCACCTGTCTTGATGGCGCCTTTCCTTTTAGGAGGATTTCATTCGGGTTATGTAACATATCGTCCACATTACAGAGGTGTATGATGGCTATTTTTAGTGACACGGTAGAGGATGTCATTTATGTTTTCATGAAACCTTTTTAGTGATTTTTTGATGGTTTTCTAGAAAATCTAGCCAGAGTGCTAGAAAGGTGTGAGCAAACCAATCTGGTACTAAATTGGGAAAAGTGTCACTTTATAGTTCTAGAAGGTATTATGCTGGGGAACAAGATTTAGGCAAGAGGTATAGAAGTGGACTGAGCCAAGATTGACATTATTTCAAGATTAACACACACACCCCATCTTAAAGGAGAAGATTTACAACTTTTTGGGTTATGCAGGATTTAATAAGAGATTTATCAATGACTATCCAAAATTGTACATCCAATATGCAATATTTTAGAGAAAGAGGTAAATATTTTTATTTTATTATGCATGAATTAAGTCATTCAAATGCCTTAAAGAAAATCTAGTAATTGTTTTTGTTATTGTAGCTCCTGACTGGTCACTTCCCTTTGAAGTGATGTGTGATGCTAGTTGGGTGGCCTATGGTCTTGTATTATGCCAGAAGCATGAGAAGATATTTCATCCCATATTCTATGCTAGAAAGGTAATGAATCCTTCACAGAGTAAATACATTGTGATGGAGAAATAATTCTTAGTTGTTGTGTTTGTATTTGATAAGTTTTGGGACTACTTGTTGAACACAAAATTTATTATTCACAAAGACCACTCCGCACTGAAGTATCTGATGACAAATAAGGATGCCAAACCTAGGATAATTCTTTAGATTCGTTTCTTCAAGAGTTTGATTTTAAAGTGATAGACAGAAAGAGGGAAAATAATTAGGTGACTAATCACCTATTAAGATTGAAGGGTGGAAATATTAATTTTAAAGAGTTGGAGATTAATGATGATTTTCCATATGAGCAGCTTTTGGCCACATAACAGGACTTAATACCATGGACATCATTTCAAAGTTAATAGGAAAAGGATGAAGTTATATATAGGATCTCTGAAAGAAGTCAAGGTTGTGGAGGAGCTCGAACTTAAGAAAGTTTGAGTACTTAAGTGGTCTGCATCGTGCCGCGATGTTAAATCAAGAACTACTTGGGAGGCAACCTAATATTTGTACATGTAAAAGTAATAAATAGGTTGATTTTAGTTTATAGTGTCATTTGCTTATTTAGTTATGCATGTATGGAGGAAAATCTTTGAATTAAAGGTGCACAGGTACAGTTAGTGAAACTACGAGCCTTAGTATGACCCGTGATATACACTATACATCACGTGGTTTACACCATAGGTAAGATGTTGTAAAGAATACGCTTGTACAGTATGGGCGTGAGTTGAACCCTATAGCTTGTATTGACAAGTCACGAACCAGAGGTCCTGAAAGCATATTGAATTTCCAAACCTACGGGTCTACTCCATGGACCAAGGTCTACCACCTACAACTCGGGGTTTGTGATATGTAGGTACCAGGTAAGTAAGTCCAAATCCTAGGTAATGAGCCTATATTATGATTCATGGTTTGAACCCCACGGTCTGTGTTGTAGGATCATGGGTCATCAAGCAGCCCCTGGGCCTATTTATAAGATCCAACCTGGTTCCTCTTTAACTAAACTGATCAGCCCTTAAATAGGGCTTTTTACCCTTATTCACCCAATTTTGAAACTAAAAATTACTCCATCAGTTACTCCCTTTAAAGATGGACTTGCACAAAATTTTAAAATCTCACAATCACCAACTCGTAATATCAATTCATGAGAAACCTCGTATGATACCAAGACTCGAGTTCACTCTAACTTTGGTGCAACAATCTGTAATTTTTCATTCCATTTTCATCCCTAATCCTTCCACCAAGAATCTTTAACTAGTAAGTACTCTAAATCGATGTTTCATAGAATAATTACTTGTGAGAATTTTTGGGGTCGGATAGTTCATAGTTATGCATTGGTTATGCTTTGTGATGGTTTAATTTTGTTAAATATGATATAAGAGGGAGTATAGGGCTTTATTTTTTTTGGTGATGAACCTGTGCTTATATGATTGAAAAAGTGAAGGATAGTAGTTCAGGTGTATTTACATCCTCTAAGGCTACGAGCATTATGATATCATTAAACATCAAAAATGAATCGAGTTATTTTTCCTACCAAGCCTTCAAACTATCCACCTATGCTTAAAAGGGGAGAAGTCTAAGTATCCCATTCATTATGGATTTGAGTATACTGGGGACTCGTAAAAATTCGATGATAGATTTTGTTGGTTAATGCTGTGAAAACTTAATTCACTTAAGGATACTACTCCAAAGTGCAGTTTACAACTTCCAGAAAACATTTTTTGAAGTCAAGATCATAAAATAGAGTAATACATATGCAATATGGCTAAGTGGAACACCCATTCAGGATCCATATGCAATATCAAGGATCATAGGATCAACCTTACGAACCATACTATTGGTCGTAGGAACCTAACTGAGGGATCAATTAAGTATTCAACATCATGAAAAATAGAACATGTTGTAGAATCAACACTGAAGACAATGTTGTTGATCTGTAATATTGACACCTGAGAAAACAAATTTCGAACATCAAAAAATGAACCCACATGATGGATCGTGGAATGCATATCATGGTCTATGGTCTAAAGTCGTGATATGGACCCTGTAACTGATGACTTTGAATGCTGATCTTACAGTTCACCCTACGGGTCGTGAAGTCCAATCCATGGTACGTAAGGTGCGCTGTCTTCTACAATTATCAATATTTTTATTCATTTTTCATTTTAAGTCTAATTCTAATACTTACTTACACAGGTACTATGTCTCCTAAGTTGATTACACCAAAGAAGCAGATACTGAGAAAGTAACCTCGTAAAATACAAAAGAAGAAACCTGAGCATATAATTTGTGATGAACTATCAGAGTCAGTATCTGAGGACCAGGATGAGCCTAGAAGTTCTCTCAAGGTTTATTCTGGAGTGATGATGAACAAAATACACCTTGAGAGACAAGCCAATGAGCACATAACAAGGATATGTAGTAGAAGCACCGACTCTACATTCTAAAAAAGGTGCAATCTCTTCATATACAACTGGTGCTAATGACGGAGTTGGTTCTAGTGAGAAGTATTCTTGTTCTGAGGATGATTCTAATAATGCAACTTCTAGAGAGACTATACCACCAGCGGCCTAGACTAAGGTTGAGAGAGATGTATAACATCGGTGGAAGGAGGCACTAAGGGAGCAGTGGTCTGTCTGAGGCATGAGGGCCATATATTTGATAGATCTGGCGCTAAATGAGAAGGGTCAAATAACCCATTCCATATGTGAGGAGTACCAGATCAACATTAGAGGCTTAAATTTCGCTCCAGAAGTCAAGTCCACCTTTGATCATTGTTAGTTTGACTGGGTGGTTGACCTACCTAGTGGGTATATCCTAGCATTGGTTCATGAATTATATGTATTATACATTACCACCCTCCATAAAATGGCCCCAAAACTAAGGAATTTATAGAAGAGTTCTCAAATTAGATTCTATTCTTGTTTGGAGCTGACTGGTAGATATCTCTATGTGCATTGTTTGGAGATTCTTATATGGAAATAAGTTTATGCCCCTTAAAAAAGTACAAATTTTCTACATAGGCTAGCAGCCGCACTGTCTAGGACGATGTTGAGAGATAGAGATCAGTAGATTGAGTTGTTGTCTTGGGTGTCCATACATATTGCAGAGGCCGGAGAGAGTGTTCCTTGGGTGACAGCAACAGTAAGGTCTATATAGGATGAGATCAAGAAGGTTACATTGATTTTTTTTTGCTAATTTCTTGTGGACCATTGCCTATCACCACCTAAACCTGATGATTACTGATAATTCCTAGACATTTCAAAGAGCAAAGGTAGTAGTCATTACAGACTATTAGATAGATTTTACTTACTTTATTTGTAAGAAGATGTGAGAGAGGGATACTCTGAAGGGTACCCAATTTCCTAACCTGTGTATGATTTAGGATTTTCTTATTGATAGTGCAATTCTGAATTATGATGACATTGAATATATGATCAAAGTTACTTATGTATCTGATGGCGCATTGGTAAAGGACGTGGTTAACCTTATGGTGCGAGACTCATCATTTAGTGCCCCTATGCCTTTCATTTTTTACATTTCTATCATATATGTTGATCTACCATTATTATGCCTCCAACAATAGAGATGGGTACTAAGGCTATTGCTATTGTTGGTGATATTCCTCTGGCCGCTACTGTTCCCCCTACTACAGCTACACATTCTAGTCCATCTATCCCTACCATTCTTCCTTCTATTGGGATGGTTTGAGTGCCGCATGATTTGATTTTAGGTTCAACCAATAGGTCCTGTAGGGCTATTTTAGGCTTGATTTTTGGCCAAGTATGGAGCCATTCGATTTCATGTGCTGTCAGTCAAGATGATATTCAAGAGTTGCAGCGCGCTATTCGAGAAACAATAGGTAGACTCAGTGGGGCTTACACTGTGGATATAGCTTATATAACTGTACTCAACAACATCTGTTGGTTGGGTGTCTAGGTTGATACTGTGACCCTTGTTTGTTCCTACTATTTTATTTTGTCCCTTTTCTTCTTCTAGCGACGTCCAGTGCAATGCAACTCCTTTGACCTAGTATTGGCCTTGTGATGGCCCTAGGGTGACTCTGGAAGTAGTAGAACACTATTGAATGGTTTGGCTCTTGGAGTTTTCCCTCGGTTTTGAAATAGTGACTTATGCGTCTAGATGTAGCTTAGTTGAGCCTATTAGGGCATAGGTTAGTTGTAGATTATGCTTGTGTTGTTGCATTCACACAACATGAGAGTCATCAAGCTAATTTCTAAGAGTGCATTTAATATGCGGCTCGGTATCACATCCTTTCTAACACTGTTTGGACGTGGAGTCTGTTATTGTATAATAAGTAGTGATATGGCTAAAACTAGAATAAAAGTGTAATTTCTAATAACAATAACAACTCGATTCATGTTTCTACTTATTTAGACTTGGTTGCATAGCGAGCACCCAGTACTACCCTTTTCTCCTTATTTTAGACCAGGTTTCACACCTTGACATTGGGTAATATCATTTGACTACTTATGTTGGGACTTGAGTCCGACTTCGTTTAACAATGCATACAGCCTCAGGCACTTTAGACTTCAAGCAACACTTATTACATCGTTTCTACACTTATCACGCCTTTGATTTGGGACCTTGGTGATACTGTTATATTGAGGTGTGGGCCGCCCTGAGTTATCAAGATTATAACACATTAATACTATTATATTAAGGCATTATATGCAAGAATATGATACTCCTTGAGACTCTGTGACATCGGGATGTGAGGTTATTATAAAGTTAGAGATTTGTATGTAGTTGGAATACATCCATCCCTGCGACTGGAGGAGGGGTACAGGTTGAAGTAAGGATATACAATGTTAAATCCTTCCATGGGTCCTACCTCCTGGGCCTATGGGTATTGGAGGAGGAGCATACACAGGAACTGTGGAATCATTGTGTTTGTGTTTACTTTCTCACACTTGTTTTCTATATATACGCCCTAGTAGAATGGGGTGCTGATGGGTGAGCGTGCCTGTTGTACTCTGCCATTATTCTGGGGAATTGATAGACTTTTACTTGCTATATCACTTTACTTACTATTAGAGCTAGTTATATTCATTACTTCCTAATTTTCCTTACCCAGTACGTTAGTTCTACGTAGATCTAATTGTTATGTCATCTCCTTTTGTATGATAAGGTTACCGTTAAATTGTGCATGTCCCCTTAGTACCTTTCCTATCTGTCTTTTCATTTTACAATGTCTATTTTTGTATTCCTGCAAGGACACCGGGTATGCTCTTTCTTTCTTACATGAGTTCCTATTCTGTGTTTTAGCTAGTGTTAACCATGTCCTATCAGCTTTCTTACTTCCTTTCTGTGTGGCTATATTTTTGTGCTATGTTAATGACCCCTGTCACCCTATTTCTTGTATTCATGTTATTTAATACTCTTATATTTGTTATGTGCCTAGTAGGGCCCCTAAGCCTACTGGGTACTTATTGCTTCGGTGACTTTTACTCATATTGTACATGTGTTTCCCTTGTGAAAATTTGAGTACTAGCGCCCGATATTGAGTAGATATTATCTATATATACCTCCTCACTGGTCTTGCTTCTAGAGATACAGGGTGAGCTTTGGATGTTCGGTTATTCCTGCTCTCTTCAGCTTTGTATTTTGTCTTTTTTGTATTTTTGAGACAGGCTTTGTATTATAGACTTGTACTTGTACATTGTACTTAGTGGCTCTATATATACATTGATACTATGTCTTGGGGAGGTTTTTTGATTCTTTATATGTTATTATGCATCTATTACTCCGCATTCTTTCTCTTTTTTTTTTTTGTTACTTCATTCATTTTTACTTGTGCGTCCCATTACTGGCATAGTAGCCCTTCGCTTCAGCTCCAAGCTATAGAGATGGCCCTTCTACTAATGGGATAATAGATTCCATCATGATCTGAGAAATGGGCCATGTTATATTGGTATCATAGCCTAGGTTTTGACTAGTGTTAGTGTACAAATCTAATTTTAGTAGAGTCCTGCAGATTGGTGTGGAGATGTTAGTGACCTATCTTTAGAAGGCTATTGTGGCATGTAGGAATTTGAATAACTTTTTGAATCATGTGTCATGCATACATCTTAGAGATTTTCCTAGAAATTTCACTTGTTGTCTTTATCTTTTTGCAGATGGAACGTACGGATCTACTCCGACAGATGACAATAAGCCCTCCGACCTTATGGCTTAGTATTTATCTCTGATTTAGACTTCACAGACCCCAGAAGTGCCTACAGCACCTACTCCAGTTCAATCATCTACTCCTAATGTTCGCGATATTCTTTGGTAGTTACTCAGAGCGTTTGAGGTCAACCGAAAGACGAGGCACAAACGTCCGCCTAGAAGTCATCCTTAGGTTCTTCTAATTTAGGGGTACCTCCTAGAGCTATAGTTCCTTCTCCATCTCAACCAATTCAGCCATTATCATCCCCTATTCCTTCTCCAATTCTACCTATTCTGATTGTTTCTCCCATTATGGCACCTCATCCTGCTATGACAGGTCCAGAGCAGAAGCTTCTGACTAGGTTCCTGAGATAGGATCTCCCTAGGTTCACAGGAGTTCCAAAGGAGAATGCCCATGATACTTAGGCGATTGTGAGGAGGGGTTGAGGAACCTCAAAATTCTTCATATATATGGAGGTACAGTAAAGCAATGGTGGAGAGCCTTGATACTTGCAGACCAGCAGGGTTGCCTCAGTTGACTTGGAGTGCGTTTTACGAGATATTTATAAGGAAGTTCATATCAAAAGCTCAGTAGGATCTTCGGGGAGAATATTTTAGAAGTCTAAAGTAGGGCTCGATGTCAGTAGCTGAGTATGAGGACCGTTTCTACCAACTATTTGTTTATAGGGTTGAGTTCATGCTATTTGAGACAGAGTGAGTCCACAGATTTTCCCATGGATTAAGGGATAGGCACCTTAAGACAGTTACATTATTGGTTTAGGATGGTCGCCTATTTCAAGAAGTTGTGGACCATGCACAATCTATGGAGACCCTCTATTGTGAGTTGCTTCAATGCAGCAAGAAGAGACAGAGGTAGCAAGGTAGTTATAGTGGGTCCCATTCTGGGGCTGTGGGCTACAACAGTACTCGCAGGGCTAGTTCAGTAGACCGGTTCATGCATCACTTTAGGTTTCTGATCCTCCTTATAGTGTTTCATTGCGCCTTCTTTAGGTTAGTCCTCTGAGGTGTTGGGTCTTCTAATCAGGGAGGTCATTCTGCTTCATGTCATGGTTCTATTTAGGGTGGACTGTTAAGCCTGTATTTTGAGTCTAGAATTATTGGTCACTTTTATAGAGCATGCCCCTATAGGGGTGTACATTAGACTGTTCCTCATCCCATTCAACCTTTGAGATCATTTGAGATCAGTGTCACCACCAGCTAGAGATGGGGCACCGGGCGGTGGTTCCCATGTTGGAGGACAGCATGGTAGGGGTGGTGGGTGCAGTAGTGTTCATTCTAGTGGTTGTCTCCAGTTGTATTTTATTCAACATAGACCGGAGACAGAGGCCTTAGATGTTGTGATCACAAGTATGATCTCTTTTTGGCTAGATAAACCTCACGTATGCTTGATCTCGTAGTCCACCTATTTGTATGTTTCCTCTTACTTTGCACCTAGCCTGGGGTTAGATATTGAGATATTATTTATGCCTATATCTGTTGTAATCCCAGTAATAGATTCTTTAGTAGTGGATCAGCTTATAAGGTTTTGTTTGGTTTTTGTTGGTGGACTAGATACTGGGGTTGATCTATTGTTGCTAGACATGGTGGACTTTGATGTTATACTAGAAATGAACTGCTTATCCCATCATCGTGTGGTTTTGTATTTCTAT
>JBDJHY010169356.1:0-12373 GCA_039654485.1 Withania somnifera | reverse complement strand
AAGGCACTAGCCCACGGAAGCGTACTTGGTATCCAGCTCAATTCAAAATAATAAGTAAAACAAGTAAGAATAAGGGAAAACAGAAATATAACAAAAAAAAGTAGTACACAGAAAAAGTCCAAAGGTGCCCCATCCTTCTAGTTGATACATCCAACACAAACAAACTCGCCATGACTCCCCCCTTAAGACTAGCGAGCACAAACATGTAAGAATGATTGCATGGGGGTGCTAGAAAGTAAATGTGAGAAGTGCCATCAGAAGAGTCAAGACCCCAGAGGTTGCTCCACCTCAATAACAATAAAAGGTTCCATACCATGGAGGTCGCTCCACCTTAATAACAACAAAAGGGTTTGCGCACTGGAGGTCGCACCACCTCAATAACAATATGTGGTTGCCTGCGGCAAGGTCAGGATAAAAACACATCTAGAACTAATGAACTCCACCCACAGGTGCTAATACCGGAGGACTCTACCCCAAAAGTGCCAATCTCAGTAACTATATATACCTCGTTAGCGATCCACAATTTGCATCAAAATACAACCCAAGAGAAAAACTCGGGGTAACTTAAAATGAGCATTTTGAGTCCAATTCTAGAAACCAAAAGTGCACTTTTGGTGGAAAACACACTCCAAACTCAACATAATCAACAAAAAGATTAACCGAGGTTGCTTAAGCAAAAGAACCCCCAAACACAAATCAACTCAAAAGAGAAAATTTCCAAACTCCCACAAACGAACCCACCCAAAAAAAACCCGGACACCCTAAGAAGCGAACTAAAAACCCCACTAGCCCAAAATCAACATTTTAGAGTTGATGGAATCATTAGAATTCTGATCTGACGCTCTGATTACAAATTACCACCTAGGCTCCAAAATGAACTTTGGCTGAACTAGATTTCCACAAAATAACTCAAACTCAAAACGAAAAACCCCGGGACACGAACTCAAGGTTTACTATACTAAAGTCATTATTTAAGAGCTAAGGAACTGTCGAAATTTGATTCCAAGCACATTTAAAACAAACTGTCTCTCGAGTTACACCATTTTAAAACTGAAACTTCAAAATAAGAGAACTAAAATAATCAAAAATTGAGCTACCAGGGCACCAAATTATCGGTCCCAGCAAGTAATAAATGACTTGGGGAAACTACCAGACGACTTTAAAGACTGAAAAAGGCATAAAACAAAAAAATCAAATGGGTCATTACAACGTCCTCTACTAAACAGGACTTTCATCCTCGAGAGTCAAAGAAGAAAAGTACCTGAAGTCTCAAACTAGTTAGGATGTATTGGGATCGTATACCCCTTTCTAAACCTCAGGCAACACAATCAACCGATAACGCGCATATGAGAGAACTCCACCACTGGAACTCCCTAAGCCCCATCTAACCAGCAACCTTCCAACAAGGCCACTAGCTAAACTCTCAGGCCAACACACTCCAAAAATACCAACCTCACTCGAACACCTTACCCCACAGAACTAAAGCACAAGTAGAATTCGTGGAAAAACCACACTGATAGGCCACAAAACTGAATAGAAACCATGAAATCTAAACAAACCCCCAAAGGAACCTCTAAGAAATCACCTACGTGATCCACCACTAAACAGAGTACAACTACACACCTGAACCACAACACCCTTCCACCTCGAACTCCCAACTATGGAAGGCAAAAAAGACACAGAAGAAAAGGAGAAGGAAAGGAAATAGCAAGGAAACTAGCCTCCAACATAGAAAACCACAACCTTGCCAAACACCTATAGGACTCCCCCTAATTATCCTTTTGTCATAACCCCACACTGACGACCCACACAACCCACAGTCCATCCACCAGTAGGATCCAGTCTACAAGCACACCAATACTTAACCACAGGTAAAAGCTCACAGGGGATAAAATAGAGAAAGACAAGAAATAAAGAAAATCATAAGTCTGATGGACTAAACCAAAAAGCTAGTGATGAAGCACATAACAGGAACATCATCATCACCCTCTGAGGCTCCCACCTCGACCCCATCTCAGAGAGAAAACAACTGCTGATGGGCCCTACCTTAGTTGATCCCAACTCTCTCTCTCTGACCCACACCCCTAGCTCCCTGGCCACCTCTAAATGGTGGCCTCCTGAAGAGATTTGTTAGAAGATATGCCCGAGTGGCCCCACGCCGTGTGCAATCCCTGGTAAAATATGCCAGATCCCTACACTCATAATAACTCTCTATAGAAAAATCTTTGGAAGACCTAGAGTAGTATCTAGCATAATGACCTATCTCTCTACACTCAAAACACCTGTCCTCAACTCGGGCCTGACCACTGGATCCCTCAGCATGCCTCCGAACCTAAACCCGAGCCCCTGGCTGGCTGACTACTCAACCCACTACTTGAGGCCTAAAGTAAGGCCTGATGACGCTGGCTTGTCCCCTGCTAAAATTATGGCTCTCAGATCTAGACACCAAAAAAATTTCCCTAATAGCACTGCCTCTTCTCACTACTTCCTCGAGCCTAGTGAGTCAAAGCTCCATGTTGTGGGCATAGTCCACAACATCTGAAAATGACTTTTGTAGAACTAGCAACCATTCGACCTGACTCTGCAGGTCCAATCTCAACCCATAAGAAAAGAGGCGAATCCTCTCCTCCTTTGTAGGCAACAGGTCCCTTGCATCCTAGATAAATCAATAAAATGGTCCTTGGTCTCTGAAACCGTCATAAACGCCTAATGCAACCCTGTAAATGGGCCCCCAATGCCTCATGAGTGCTCCTCAGCACAAACTGGGACATGAAGGCCTCCCTGAACTGTCACTAAGTCAGTGAGGCTGACCCTGGTGGCCCAAGATCCCAGTACACTGGCCACTTGACTAGAAGGACCCTCTAGAAGCTATCAAGCAAAATCAGCCCCATGAGTATCCAAAAGATCCAGGGTCCTCAAACACTCATAACATAAGGAAATAAACTCATGGGGGTCCTGTCCCACTACCTAGGAGAACCTAGCCGGCACTATGTGGAGAAGTCATTAAGCATCTTCCTCACCTCATATGACGGAAGGGGACTAGCATCGGTCTGCTGTGGAAATACCTGTGCCAGAATAAGCTGTGGTGCAACTGGAGTAGCTACTGGAAAATCTGTAATTGGAGGAACCTGGGGAAACTGAGCACCCTGTGCTGCCCCCTGAGTTAAACTCTATGGAACATCTGACAGTACACCGCCAAATATCAGAAACATCTTCCATAAAAGCTGTCGCACTATGGCTATCTAGGGCAGTGTGAACTGTTGCTGAGGCACTGTAGTCGCCAACTAAACTGGAAGGTAGATCAGTTAAAATAATATTTTAAGGCAAGCATGACGAAGTGGTACCAACCAGCTAAGTACCTACTATTATCCCATCTCTACCCTCGTGTGGGATCTCATGAGCATATGAAGAAGGACCTCAATCAATCAAAAAACCTTAAGTGTGCACCATCTATGAAAAGATCAAAGTCAAATAGATGATTCCAGAAATTGACACAAGTACTACGCACGAAAAGAGTGAAGAAAGAGAGTTTATTCTTATATCACCCTGTAGCCTCCTGAAGATAGGCCACATACTTCTCCGTATTGATCTACAGGACTCTAATGACACTTGATCTATTATCTTAGAAACCTAAGAATCCTAAGATCTAACACCACTCTGTTACGACCCAAAACTCATATTGTGATGGCATTTACCTCCCCCTAGTAGATAAGCCCTAATCCCTCGGCCCGAAGCGACAAGCAATGGGTCAATCACAAATAGGCAACAATAAATACAACAATACAAGGTGGAATGAAAGAAATATATACAACAACAAAATATACAATACCTCCCAGGACTGGTGTCTATGACAAAATGGAGCTATCTACTTTAGAGTATCCAAAAGATAATATGTACAACAACTCAATAAAGTAGGAAAGACAACACAACTGGAGAACAGTCTCAACTCAAACACTGGACCTTACCTTGATCTCCAAAATCAAATGCTCCTCTACTCAGCATGATCACATCTCCTGTGAAGGCCCGTGCTAGTATTTGCACCATGAAAAAGGTACAAAAGTGTAGCATGAATAATAAAATACAAGGTACCCATTAGGCATCATCGACCGATCGGGCTCAAATTAAATATAAGTAAGAACAATGAGTAAGTAAATTAGGTCAGAAGCAAAACAAGTAAAAACAGTATTGGAAGATAAGGCATAACAATAAAAAAATCAACTAAGAATAATTAACACAGGGTACAAGCCCACGGAAGTGTACTTGGTATCCAACTCAATTCAACAATAAGTAAAACAAGTAAGAGTAAGGGAAAACAGGAATATAAGCAGAAAAGAAAGCAACACATAGAAAAAATCCAAAGGTGTCCCATCCTACCAGTGGATACATCTAACACAAACAAACTCTCCATGACTTCCCCCTTAAGAATAGCGAGAAAAAATACATAAGAATGAATATACGGGGTGCTGGAAAGTAAATGTGAGCAGTGCAATCAAAAGAGTCCACACCCCAGAGGTTGATCCACCTCAATAACAACAAAAGGGTTTGCACCCTGGAGGTTGCACTACCTCAATAATAGTCGATGGTCTCCTGTGGCCAGGTCAGGACAAGAGCACTTCCAGAACTAGGGGACTCCGCCCCACAGGTGCCAATACTGGGGGACTCCGTTCCAAAAGTACCAATCCCAGTAACCACCTATACCCCATTAGTGATAGTTGAAAACTCCTTTTTTTCTTTTATGTCAGAAAATAGTGCACATATCACCAGGTGATTGTGGCATGTATATAAGTACAAGAAAAATCTACATTCCATTAGTTGTTAACTTGAGAAAACCTCTAGTTTTAACTAGTTATCTTTCAAATATAAAGATAAAACAGCACCAGGACACGCTCATGCTCAACTACCTGATTCCATGATGTATAATGCATGACACAAGTTAATTTAAGGCAAATAAGAAAACACACTTGAAGTCTAGAAAGGAATGAAGCCACCAGCTAGCACACAACTTGTTCTAGTAACTACCAAATATCACCGTATCATCAATACAACCACATGGTCACTCCCGAAATACTAATCATACTAAACACAACCTACAACTAACATCAGGACCCAATATGGGCTCTGGAAGGTAAACTAGCGCAAATAAAAAAAGAAAAGTCAAGCTAATTAGTAATCCCGCACACCGACTGGTGGGAAAAAACTAACATTCAACAGAACCTAGTCTAAAGTAAAGGAAAACCTAGCCTACCTAGATGCCAATGAAAATCCCCCGCAAGTCACACGCTCACAGCCCGAACAGATTAAAAAATCACCCAACATAGCTTAAAACTTGCAAATTAATCATATAGGGTTAAAAATAAAAAGAACGATACCCATATTACATAAAGCTACTAGGGTCGAAATAGGGACTAAAAAAGGGCCCACTGGGCCCATAGTTTGAAAAATATACAAAGGGTACCAACGCATAGAACACAACACAATGAGCATGTGGTACAAAATTGAGGCTAAAAAGACAAGAAATCAAGGGGCAAATTAGGTTTTAAAGTATCAGAATCAAACCTTTTTACGATAAAGCTAAAAAAGATAAAAAGAACGAGAAATACCCGAGAAAAACTTGTCCCACGAGCTCACACTACCTCCCATGCAACTTCCCTCAACTTTTACAAGCTCAAAACACCCTAGAATAGACCCATAATGGTTCATCTATGGTGGTTTTTAATGAAGGAAAAGAATTGAAATGAAGGGGATGACCCTTTTTTATAGCTTGCGCATGGCTGCTGGTGCAAGCCATTTGGCCGCAGAGGTGACCTTGCCAGGGTGAGCTAGGGCTCTTTAGGGAGTCTTTCACTAGGGTGAAGCCTTGGGTTCAAGGGCGACTAATACAGGGGTGACCCAAGGGTCCTAGAGCAATCTGCAACCTGCTACAAAACAGAACTCAAGAGAAAAACTCCGGATGACCTAAAATGAGCATTTCAGGTCCAATTCTAGTAAACCAGATGTGTATTTTGGGTGGAAAACACACTCCGTTCTTAACGAAATTGACAAACTTACTAACCAAGCTCATTTAAGCAAAAAGAACCCCACACTCAAACCAACTCAAAAGAGAAAATTCCCAAACTTCCACAAATGAACCCAAAATAAGCCAGGACACCCCAGGAAGTGAACTAACAACCCCACTAGCCAAAAATCAACATTTTAGAGTTGATGGAATTATTAGAATTCTGATTTGGTGCTCTAATCACCAAAAGACCACCCTGGCTCCAAAATGAGCTTTAGTTGAACTAGATTTCCACAAAACAACTCAAACTCAAACTCAAAAAGGAATCCCCGGGACACGATCCCAAGGTCCACCTAGACCAAAGTCGACATTTCATAGCTAACGAAACTGTTAAAATTTGATTTGAGTGAATTTACTACGAACTTACTCTCGAGTTCCACTATTTCAAAACTGAAACTTCAAAAAAGGAAAACTGAGATAATAGGCAACGAGCTACTAGGGCACCGAACTACCAATCCTAGCAAGTCATAAATTACTTAGGGCAACTACCAGATGACTCTAAATACTGAAAAAAGGTAAAAATCAAGAAAATGACAAAACGGGTCATTACATCTCCTAAGTCAGCTAAAGTGACTCTATTAAGGATTAAGATCAAACAATTTTGAAATGTTCTTTTTTCTATTACAAAATCACCGATAGGAGTAGTGAATGAAATTAGTTTAAGGAGTTCTTTAAGATGATCTCATATTTTAAGGCAATAAAAGGGCTGATAAATAATAAAGTAGCTACAGGGTATTATAATTTATACACATCCAAAGAGAAAACCTTAATGTACAAGTAACAATATCAGGTAAAACCTGTTGGTCCTGGTGAGACTTTAAAGCATAGAAGCAGTTCTAGCTACTGTTTGCACTAGAAGTAGTACCCTTCTATATGTTCTAGCCTACTGGAGTTAATAAGAAGTACTTTGAGGCCTCTTACTATCAATTTCCCACTTAATAGAGGGGAAATCTCTAAGCTTGTGACCTGGATAGACACATCCAATATAATCTCCTTCTTGTATAGAGATTCTCGAGGGTAAGTCTTACAACAAGTACCACAGGGAAGGTAGAATGAAACCCCTTAGCTACACTATCCTAAGATCGATCTGGACTAGCATGCTGGTTATAACTAGGCCAAGGGTGTATTGGCAGATGATGGTGATTGTGCTGATGATTTTTTCTAAAAGTATGACTGGTTCCCATTATTGTTCCTCAGGTGACTAGATTCCTGCTTAGAAGTCTGGACTCTTGTATTCTGGTAAATATCTTTTAATTTCAGCTTGTCTCCCTCAATCTATTTCAGGAAAACCATAAGTATACCTATATCTATATCCCCTATCAGTATAATAAACATCCCTTGATGATATGAGGGGAGAGCCTACTAACAAACAAACTCATCCTATTCCTCATATTGACCATCGTGTCTGAAGCATATCAAGACAACTGTGTAAACTTCAACCACATTTTGCCAAACTCATGAAGCCAATCTCTAAATTAAAAAGCTTGTGCTTATTTACCTCCTTCAATTATTGAGGGAAGAACCACCCTTAAAATGCTTTAGAGAACACATCCATGTTAGAGGTACCACAACACCATCTCAATTCTTTCTCCGTTGATTATATCAAATTCCCTACATCCTTGAGCTGATATGATGCAAGGTTAACTTTTTCCACCTCAATTACCCTCATAATACCTTATATCCTTTAGACATGATCAATAAAGTTCTCTGGGTCTTCACCTAGCTTTCACCCTTAGAAGTCAAGTGGATTTATGTAGAGAAAATCATAGATTCTGCCAGGCTTCGGGCAACTTGGGGACCTACAGAGGCTTCTCACTGTCATTCAAGCTGGGTTGTCATTTATTGAGTAAGGGTGTGGTGTACATTATGAAGTGATGCACTATTGACATCACCTGGAGGTGGTGCCTGGGTTTTTTTTCATAGTGACTGGAAGCTCTATATAGATGCATTATCTGAAATATGCGCAAGTGTAGAGTTAGGAACATTTATATAGTTAAATCACCGCACAAATTGAAAGCCTAAAATAAGGAGAGACATTTCCTAAATGCTCTACAACCCTCTTCTTATAAGTGTGGCGTGCTTCACACTTATAAAAAAGAATCTACTGAACATGGGTTTTTTGAACACCCTAGGACACCTGAACTCTGTGCTCTAATACCAATTTATCATACCACAAGTCTATACCCTATATAGGACTTGGTACATAGAACCACGAATAGTCCCAAGACAACCCATGGCATACATACATAACATGATTAAATTATTAAGTGAAAACTAAAACACAACTTCTAATAATAGGTAATCCATATCATATTTGAATCGATGAGATGAAACTAAAATATTGGGCTTGGAGAGTTAATATAATCATAAATTATTAACCTGAAAAGTCTCTAATACTAAAGAAATATTACAGTGGGACAAGGCCCCCTAACTAAAACTAGTTATTTGTCTAAAGAGAAAAAAAAACTACTAAATAAGAACCCGAATAGAGGAGGACTCGCCAACTACTGGACTGTGACTGAGTGTGCTTAGCCACATTCTCGAGAGATATCACATGTGTCTACATCACACTAAAGATAAGAAAAAGAACATGCAATTAGTACAGGGAAGGTACTGAATATGTAGGAATATAAATGAAACTTTAATCATGAATCAAATATAAAGAGAGCATAAAAAGGGACTTGAAAACATATCTTCTAAAAGAAGGACCTAGTTTTATCATAAACAAAAGTAAATGCAATTCATAGACCCATATGATATTAAGAAGCATGCATTTTTAAATCATTGGCTATACTATTATATGAAGTTCATATTTTGAAAACCATTAACACCACTTATATCTTTTATTTGGGAGTTTTTTTAACTAATATTAACTAATGCAAGCTACATAGAGTCTGGTGTGTTTCTCTTATACTGAAAAAGAGGGGTGTTAATCAATCAAAGTTAAAACCAAACACTCACTAGGATCTTATCATAGTGCCTTGATAAATTTAAGCAATAAAGACCTACAATAGAAATGTTGTTAGGGAACAATGTAAAATGATCATAACAAAAAACTTTACATATATATAGATTATTTAAATCTTAAATTTACCATATGTTGCCTCATATCATCTATGAGCCATTAAGTCTTGAGTTTTTGTTTACCTCATATCATATTCTAGACTAATCATCAGAACCATAAAATTCTGTAAAACATAAGAACTCATAAAATAGCTTTGCTTGTAGTTCTTGAATAAATCTTGAAAGAAAACAAAGAACCTTCAAGCATAATGATATCTTTCATAAGAATACTTTACACATAAAGATCACGAGAGTTATAAGTCTTGCATATGCACATTCTACTTTAAGTAAACAAGGAATTCAATTCATATGGATAACAATGAAAACAAGGAAACCTTGTTGAGAAGACAAAATGAATACAATATTCATAAATATCATAATCATAAGTAAAAGCTTTAAGAGCCCATGTAAATTTGCTTAAATAGAGTGGAATCTAAAAGTGGGTTCACAACCCTAACCATGAACTAGAATTCATAAAAAACTTACATAATTTTGGAAATGAGAATGAAAAGATATTTTCATTGAAGTCATATATACCTTTTCTTGACGATTATAGGAAGAAAACATTGGGAAGATCTTGAGACGTTGTTTTGTAGAGGGGGTGAACCCTAGGTTGGTTTGAGAACTTTGAGCATAATTTTGAAGTTTACCTATAAGAATCAATAGTGAATTGATAATTTAGAGTATACCCCCTTAATACTTATTATACTACAAAATTTTGAGTGATAGTAAATGGGTAAAAAACCAAAAACCTATGGAAAAACGGGTGAAAAAAATAAAATTTCTTGGGTTTGGTAGGTTCAACCGTTAGGTGCCTTTCGTAGTGCCTTTTTCACCCTTTTTTCTTCTCTACCCACTTCTCAGTGGTGCTGGACACGAACCACAGTGCCTAACCATATAGATTCTTGATAAAACCCACATAATTTTGTACTCAGGACTTGTATTGACAATAAGTTAGTTGCATTGGAAACTAGACTCAAAGTCCTTCAATTTGATAGGTTATGGGCCACATAACTATTTATATTCGGAGATATATGCTCATTTGAAAATTATCAATACATGAACTTATATGACGGCTAAGCCAATAAAAAGCTTTGAATTTTACCTAACGCTATGGGTTCCTTATGATCTTAATTCACATCCAACACTCTTCATACACTTAAAAAATGAATTCAAAACCTAGATTAAAGTAAGAAGTCAGTGGTTTCAGGTTTAACTACATATATATGATTGCTCTAGTCTTAGTCTAAAAGTTTGGAGTGTAATAGATAATTTCAAGCATAATTATCTCACTTTTTATTTATTTTCTTCTTCTTCCTAGTTGGTTTACAATAATACTGTAAAATTTATATTAATAAACAGTGGAGAGTGAGGAAGAGGAATAAGCATATCAATAGGAAAAGGTATAAGATGGAAAGGAAGAAGGCAAAGTTAGTCATTACTGTGGCAAAAACAACCAGTTTTGAATATTTATATGTAAAATTAAAGGATAAAGACAGATATAAGAAGTGGTATAGGATAAGCAAGCTGAAAGAAATGAGGGATTGGTAATTAGATAACTTGAAGTGCGTCAAGGACAAGGACAAGGATGACAAGGTGATAGCGGAGGAGGCACTTATTATACGAAGATGACGATCATACTTCTATAACTTCTTAAACAAAGAGGAAGCCACATGTAAAACCTCTTTCCTGTGGAATGCTGTAATAGTCTCATATACATGTTAAAACTTAGAAATCAAGCTATATGTATCTTTGATTGATTAGAAACCAATTGGATGTGTTCTATAACTTAAACAAAAATTTTGGGCTAATATAAGGTATGTACGCTGCATTGGTAAGCCAATGCTATGGACAAGATGTTGCATCTTTCTTTGAACTTGGGAGAACTAAAATTCAGCTTGTGAGCTTAATGGATGATGCGTTGCCCTATTAGTTCCATTAATGCAGTGTTTGAAGTCTACCCTAAGGAGAAACTTTTTACCACTTTGTTCCATTATGGATGTTTCAATCATACCCTTTTTTATTCAACCCACACAATTTAAAACGGGTTTTTAAGAGCTCCTCTACAAAACGCAAAGGATGGAATATAGTGAATTTCTTCTTAAGTTTCTTCAGTATCTCAAGTATGTAAGCCTAATCTTTGTGTTTGGATCCTATTCTTCCCCACAAACTTGGTTTAGTTCTAGTTCGCTTCATAAGTTTTTCTAGGGCTTTCGAATTTGAATCCTAGAAATTATTGATTTTGTTATCTCTTTATAATATCTATTAAACCTCTATGAAATTGGTAGAAATCTCATAAATGAACTCAACTATTGATTATATATCATATTTATATATTCATGACTCTATTTTGAATGATTTGAAACTCATTTCATATTTCATAAAATCGTCTTATGATTTGTGAAAGTAGTTTGTGATTTTGAAAGTACGTTTCTTACCTTGAAATTTCAGTTAACATAATTCATAATAATTTAGAGTACAAGGCTCAACAGCAGTATATTTTAAGATAAAGAAGAGAAAAGACTCAATAATAGCACATATTTAAGCCAAAAGAACATGATTTTTATGAAGTATAAGCATATATATAATTTTTTGAAGGACTAGTTAACATCGAAATGGTATAATACTATATGCCTAGAAACTATGTATACCAACATAGGTTAAGATCATATTGTTGGTTCAAAAGACTCGTTTTAGATCTTTGGTAAGCTATGGATCCATAATTTAAATTTTGTCCTCTACCCTGAAAAGACTTAGGAAACTCTTTCAATCATACCAGAGGTTAGAAATCATGAGCTCCATGGTATATGTAAGTTATAAGAAAATGTCTAATAAAAAACTCAATTATTTTCAAATATTATGCATTGGCACATGGCCACCAATTTTATTAAATGTGTTATAATGCATTGCTTATAGTTAACTTACTATTCAATTGTTAGTTATTTAGTTTCTCAGTTGCTAGCTATTCAGTTGTTTAGTTTCTTAATTGCATATTTTAGTAATTCAGTTGATCAGTTCTAGACATTTAGTTGTACTATTGGTTTAGTATTTTAGTTGTGTTATTAATTCAAATAATTAGAATGCCTTATTTCTCAATATTCAGTTACTTTATGATCCTGATGTCTATTATACTCATGATTTGTCGTTCAGCTTTGCCAATTATTATTATTCTTTTAGTTTGGATTTATATAAATCATACATTTCATGTATTGATGCTATACTACATTATTTTTTTAGGGGTGTTCACGGTTCTAT
>JBDJHY010169345.1:0-12373 GCA_039654485.1 Withania somnifera | reverse complement strand
GAACATGGTCGGTATACCCGTAACCTCAAGTGAAAGGATAATTGAACGAATAAAAGTATAAAGCACTAATCCCACATGATCATGAAGCAACAAGTAACCGATAAGGACAACTCCATAGTGATACGAATAATAAAGTAAAGCAATTAAATGTTGACAGGTTCCCTATAAGGAAGCGCAGCATACACCACAAACAAACTCACTCATAGATCCCTCATCCGGTCTATGAGCACACTGAATAAAACAACTACAGAAAAGTAACAAACACGTGATCCTCATAAGAACCTCACATCCTACTTTCAGAACCATAATGAATCATAATTGGCACCTTCTTCCCTGCAATAGTATTATCCCACCGGCATCTAGTGCCTCATATTAGTGTTATCCTGCAAGCACATAGTTCCTCATATCAATTATATCATATCGGTAATATCCGCTAGCCGTACTTGGTAAGTCAAGGCGTTCAACACCGATGCATATGGTAGTATCACCTATGGTCCTCAGCAATCAATATCATATGTTTCCACAACTGCTAGTACTACGTGTGTTAAAAAGTTGTACTCACTACTGTACTATGACGGTCTCAAGTCCTATCACTCTACGCACTGCCGAATAAAGTTTGTCTCAAGTCTAATATTTATTAGTAAAAATATACTATCCCATTTCCAGGAGGTGAAGCCTGGACTAAATTAAGTAAAAACAGTGTTACCGGATTCTTGATATAATGTCGAGGCTAAAATCGTAAAAGACAATTACTTATATTATTATTATTACATTTTTTTCATTTATTTCTTTATACCGCTATGGAACTTTATCAGCAAATCATCTGCTAGCCATCATGGCTCATAAATCAGAAGGTGATACTACCCAGCCCTAATGCACTCTCATCGGACCCGTAGGCTCGGCCTCTCGCATCATGAATGCATAGTACTCATCGCGATTGCATAGGGTACTGGAATTGGCCATCACAATCGCGTAGAGTAAAGGTAGGATGGTCATCGCGATCGCATGAGCCAGGCTCGCGATCATGTTGAAGGCACTGGAAAAGGCTTTATCGCGATCGCGTAACATAAGCTCATGATCATGAAGACCACTGGATCACTGAATCGCGATCGCATAAGGGTCCACCGCAGTCGTATAGAGATATATGACCTACACCAGTTGTAGGTCTCACTATAATTTCTCATATTTTACACCAGGGTGTTCGGGTATCAAATGGAGTCCAATTTTGGCAATCCAAATATAAAAATTGCATGGAAACAACATTCCAGACTCAACAGAATTGAATAAAAAAAATTCGAGGTTGCTCACGCAAAATGAACCCTCAAACCAAATGTATCTAAAAGTGCATTTCTCCACCAATACCTCAAAAATGCAATGACAAATTTGAAAATTAGGCCAACACCTCACCTAGCCTACAATCATCATTTTAGAGCTGCTAGAAGCATCATAATCTCGATCTGACACTCCGAACATCAAAATACCACTCAATCTCCACTTTAGGCCATAAACTTAACTAAAATCCATAATTTCGTACAACTTTCAAACGAAAACTCCAAAACACAAACTTAAGGTCAATCGTAACTTTGTTTGGCATTCCGAAGCTAACAAAACTATCAAAATTAAATTTCGAGATCTTCCTGAAGGAAAGTTGACTTTGGTCAACGACTACTTAGTTTTGGCTCTAAAATAGGGGATTTAAGATATTTCTCAACCGAGTTATCAGGGATCAGAACTGTTGGTCCCAGCAAGGCATAAATGACTTGGGAAAACTACCAAAACATTCTAGAATACAAAACATTGGGTATTTATCATAAATGACCATAAGAGTCATTACAACTAGATTTCCCCTTCAAGTGTTTTAAGGAATCGTGATCCGTCCTTATGACAAATTCTTGTGCCATAAATAGTGTTGCCAATGTGCCAACACTCTTAATATTGCATATAAACCCTTGTCATATATGGAGTAATTCAATAATGCTCCTTTATTTTTCACTAAAGTAAGCTAATGGATTACCTTCTTGCATGAGCACTCCACCAATACCCATTTTGGATGCATCTCATTCAACCTCAAATGCCTTTTCAAAATTCGAAAGTTAGAGTAAAGGAGATGAACTCAACCTATCCTTCAAAGTTTGGAAGGATTCTTTTTGTTCCTTTTCCAAAATAAAGGGAACATCTTTTTTTTATGAGCCAGATCAAAGGAAAGGCGATGGAGCTAAAGTCCTTCACAAATCGCTGAGAAGCTAGACAACCCATGAAAGGTCCAAACCTCAAAAATATTAGTGGTGGTTTTCCATGACTTGATGGCCTCAACTTTTTCTTCATCGACTTCCACTCCTTGAGCACTCACCATAAAACTAAGGAAGACAACTTTATCTACCCCAAATGAGAATTTCTTGAGGTTAGCATAAAGTTTTTCCTTCACCAATATGTAAAAGGCTTGTCTCAAGTGAGACACATATTCCTCAAGTGACTTGCAATAGATGATTATGTCGTCAAAATAAACGACGACACACTTTTTGATCAATGGCTTTAATATATGATTCATGAGTCTCATGAATGTTCTTGGTGCATTGGACAAGCCAAAGGGCATGAACCTACACTCATATAGTCCAAATTTAGTCTTGAATTCCTTTTTCCACTCATCACCCGATTTCATCCAAATTTGGTGGTAGCCACTCCTCAAGTCGATCTTTGAGAGAACACGTGAGCGTATAGCTCATCTAACATATCATCAAGTCTTGGAATAGGGTGTCGATATTTTACTATAATTTTATTTATGAATCTAAGATCAACACACATCCTCCAAGTGCCATCTTTCTTTGGTACAAGAATAACCGGTATGGCACGTGGACTCAAGCTCTCTTCTATAAGTCCCTTCTCAAGAAGTTCCTCTACTTCTTTTTGAAATTTTTTTCTTTTGGATTGCTTTTATAGGCCTGCCGGTTTGGAATTTTAGATCCCGAAACAAAATCAATTTGGTGTTCAATACCCCCCAAGGGTGGTAACCCTTTGGGCATCTCATTCGAAAATAAGTCCTTGTAACCCTACAAAAGAGAAGAAATGACACTAGGAAAAATTCTAGTGTGTGTCTCGGTTAGCATGCAATGAATAGTCGGTATTAATGAGGCATACTAAAAGCGGTCCTCATCAACTTCCTTGAGGCAATTTTTGGGCTTGGCTTTACATATTTCTTTCCTTTCATCTTAGTCACTCCACTTCCCTTCTCTTACTTACTAGTGGTAATCTTAGTTCACCCTCCTCTCCTCTAATCTTGACACTCTCTCTATATTCCTTCATGATGTGGTAGTCTTCACTAACTTGGTAGGAAGTCAATGGAACAAGCACGTGATTTTTCCCATTCATCATAAAAGAATACTTGTTGGTTTGGCCTTGATAAGTGACATCCCTATCTAATTGCAAGGCCTTCCCAATAGTACATCACAAGCCAACATCGACACCATATCACACAATATCTCCTCATGGTATTTGCTAATGCTAAATTCGATCAGAGCTTACCGAAGAATCTTCATCTCACCGCTATCATTAAGCCATTGTAGCTTGTAGGGACTTGGATGTTTCTAAATAGAAAATTACAATCGCTCCACCATAGATTGACTCACCATACTGGTGCAACTACCACAATTAATAATCAATGCACAAACCTTATCCAAGATTTTGCACCTTCGATGGAACAAATATCTCTTTGATATCGATCCTCCTTAGCAAATTCCCCCATGATCCGTCTAACCACACAAGAAAGGTTAACATTAACCTTTAGATCATCTTCATCCTTTGGAGTAAATGCAATCTCTTCATAAGGCAAGAAAAGTTAACCCTTTCCTTTATTGTCTCATCATCATCATTCGTGGCTTCCCTATCCTTCTCATTATTATCCCCCTCTTCTTCTCTATCTTCCTCATAATCATCTTCATATTCCCTGCGATACCCTCCATGGAATGCAATAATAGTTCTTTTGTTTGGACACTCACTAACAGTGTGTCCCCTTCCTTGACATCGGAAGCATTGGATAGTAAAGGGTTTAGGAAAATTAGGCTTTACAACATTACCCTTATTTGGCTTGTCATACACTCTTGCATGGTAGTCGGCTTTGGCAGGGGTAGCCTGACCACTACCCTTGGACTCCTTAAGCTATGTTTTCTTTATTTTTTTATTCTTCTGCCATGGCTTAGTGGAATAGCCTTTGGGTTTAAAGGCCTTCACTTGATTTAAGTCTTCCTCTACCTTCAAAGCATCTCTAACGGCCGCTTCTAAGGTATATAATGTTTAAACTTCATGGGCCTTAAAACTTCCAACCTCAAGTTTGCAATGAATCTCATCACCATGTATTGACCTTGCTCCTCAAAATTGGACTTCATCCTGCAATTTTCAAATTCATCATAGTACTTCTACACTCTTGGGCTCTTGCCGCAACATGTAGACCTTTTTTAGAAGCTCTTGATAATAGTTCGGTGGAAAGTACCTCAATTCCATCATCGCAAGTAACTCTTGCCAATTAGGAATCATGAAGACAATATGAAGTTCTTTTTTCCTTTTCTTGGATTCCCACCACATAGATGTATAGCCTTCAAATTGTGTGAGAGCATATTTGGATTTCAATGCATCAGACAAGTTGTTAGTGAGAAAGATCCTCTCACTTTGTATCTTCCATTCAATAAACTCCTCCAGATTACTACTCCCTTTGAATTTTTGGAGTGTCATCTTGATGGTGCTCAAGACATGGTCAAAATCATTCTGATTCCCCATCCTACCTCCTCTATATTCCCATATCCCATCTCCAATATCTTCCCCATGCCTATTCCCTCTAACTTCCTAGTGAAGATCTCCTCTATGCCCGTAGCCTTGGTTCCGACCAAAGCATTGTGTTCGCCTCCCTCCTTTAGGACCTTTATGGACTTCTCTACCTCCTTGCCCCTCATTCATCATCAATGTCAATTTCATTGTGCACTTCATCATACAAGGCTTTGTGGTAGTGATAGACTTGATAGGGGTTTTGTATATGGCTTTGTGGAGGTGACATCATGGAAACATGTGCAGAAAAAATGGATACACTTTCTTGGGAAAATGGACTTGGATGGTAATTATATATTGTTCATGGTTCTTGAGGGGGAATAAATGGTTGTGCATTTAGATGTGGAATTCTGGAGTGTGGTTGTCTTGGATTATTATGGTGTAGGAATGTGGATTGTTAGTGGAAGCTTTGGCTTCGAGTTAAGATTGGTCTGGTCATATGTTGAAATTGACTCGAGGATATGGTTGTGGATTTTTCCAAACTCCCCTTTCCCTTCTCCCGACTCACCTCACGAGGTGAACCTTCTTTGTCATTATCCTCCACCCTACTCGTCCTTTCCTCCAAACCTCCCATCCTTCCATTGATTTGGGGAGTTGCCCCATAATCTCTGCTAAGGAGTTTGTAAGAGCATCACAGGTTTCTCCTTCAAAATGTGACATGATACCTACAAAACTCAACAAACTCGTTAGTAATAAAAGTTTCACCCATTCTTGTGTGTGTGTTCTCTCCTTACCTCTAAGAGTTAATCCAAGATTGTTCATCAAACTTTCTTGCCTTTATCAAATCAAAGATTTTTTAACTTTGCAGTAGAGTGGAATCTTATCGACACACAACGAACTAAACAAGATCACATCTGAACCAAGAAATAACAATGATAATATAAAGCAAGAAAAGCTCACAAGAATTGGTACGAAGAAAAACGGACAAAAGAACGAGCTCGCAACTATGTAGAATGAGTACTATGTGTAAATTAGTTTTGAAATTAAGATGATGTTTGAGAATGAAACTAGAGATTAGAAATCAAATCGAATTGAATTGAGATGTTACCAATGTGTTCAGGAGTCAATTATGAGATGTTTTTTATCATCGATGATCACCATTATGAAGGGAGGACCGTCGTCTGAGGCCAACCACCTTCGTCCTAGGCAGTGAGGAAAGTGTGAAAAACTTGATCGCCATCTTCAACAGTATGTTTTGGAGAAGAAAATAACTAACCGCCATCTCAGGGCGGTCCTCCGTCCTTGAGGGCAGTGGATCTTGGTGATACGCACTTGACCGTCGTCCTAGGAAGATTGCCTAGGATGTGTGCGGGACAACTTAAATTGATGAATTTCCTTTGTTACCCCTTGGTCCTTTTCTCAATCACGAAAACAACCAATTACCAAACACTTTTCCTATCAAATACATACCCAAAAACAGATCAAATTCCACCAACTTGAAGACACACAATCAACAAGCTATGAAGATCTTCAAGACCAATATGAACACTCAAAAACTCAAATCATTTAAATCACTTCGGAATTGGATGAAACTTATTTTCTAAGTCCCTAATGACTTATAGAACTCAATTCCGATAGATCAAACAACAAATTCCAATGTTGACGAAGGAAATTTGGATTAAATGTACTTTCTGCTCATCTTATTCACTTAAATGTTCATATGAACATGATGAACTTAAAATTTCCAAACCTATCCAAATCAACTCAGAATTGCACCAAACTTTAAACACGAGTTTCTCAACTTATGATGAATGTTTTCCACTACTTTTCAACTATGAATTCAACTCGAATTACCACCAATTGTTCTAACCTTGTTTCAAGCTAAGAACACTCTAAAACAATGGTTTTCAAGCTTGAAACCTACTCAAATCTTACTCAAACTTTCCATAATTCGATTCCCATAATCCTTGATATGTAAGGAGTAAGAATCTACAACTTTTAACCAGCAGCAACAACCAAATCTCTCCAAATTTGAGCTCAAAATTTGAATAACAAAGATGAACTCAGACAACCCAAATTTTACTACAAACCTCAAATCTACTCTGAATTCCATGAAATTTGATATTCGAGGTCCTTGAAACTCAACTTGAAGATTGAAACAGTTTGTAGATCTAAATCAATCCAAAACTTGCACAAATATCGAAATTCCTTAAGCTAAAAAATGTCAACAATGGTATGGGCTTCAATTCAACTCGAAATCGACTCAAATTTGATATACGTGACCCAAATTACTAAGAGACGATTTCTAGTAATCAAAATCAACAAAAAACACAAATTTGGATTGAATTGAAATTTTCAGGAATTTTGATTTTTTTTATTTTTGAGATTTACAACCTAGGATTGTAATTCGAGAAAATAAATTACAAGCCTGGGCTCTGATACCAAATGATATGGTCCATGATACGGTCCATAAATTCAAAGACAAAGAAGAACAAAATTAAAAATAAAAAATAAAGGATATGCAGAATTCAATACTAAATTATACCATAATTGAATTCCAAATCGATAGACATAAAACAACCAATGATACACCTACAAATGGAAGATTGAGTAATCAATTCAAGAAAAATACTCTTTGAGAAATTAAGGATCAACCCACCTTGATCACTCAATGACAATTACGTGAATACTAACAAAATGCTAAGTACGAATTGGAATTTTAAACTAAGTTATTACACTCTCAAGCTAAGAAAATAAAATCTGAAAATTATAGTCTTCAACCAAAGTAAATATTTGAAAGACCACCTATATATAGAGGTCCAAGGCTCAATTATACTTAGGTCCAAAAGTGACCTAAAGTGACAAATAGGTCCTCAAACTTTGGGTCCTTGCACATAAAGTCCCTAAAGTCTTCCAAAGCCTTAAATATTATTTCAATGGCTTCCAAGTTTTCCCATTTCTTTATCAACCCTCCACACACTATAGATCAAGCTATGTGGATCTTCAACGACCTCCAACATATCTTTGTGCTTGAACAAGGCTTGAATTTATTAGAGGTATTGAACTTGAATCCTTATAAAAGGTCGTGATGGTATGATGGTTTCCCAGGCGTAATCATATTCGGTCATGTCACAACATAAAAGTATACTACCTCAAACTCAACCATTCATGAAGACCCTGTAAAAAGACGACTAACTTTAGATGGTCGTATCTATCTTTCAAATTATTTCTCAATGTAAGGGGATCTTTAATTGTCAAATATTTCATTTTTTAAACCTTCATCAAGGTGGTGGCAGAGAAAAATCATAGCTTTGTCTCGATCTTGAACCAATGCATGATTTTTATTTTTTATTGTGTCTAACAAACCCATCGCATTAAGTGGAGTTCGGCATCAAGTGCCCATGACATGTAGCCTTTGCCCGATATATCCAGGGAAATAAATTCTAATTTTTAAATATTAGACATTATAATAGAATAATAGTATTACCTTTTATACCTGTTATAATATTTGCTTGAGCCGGCAAATTCTCGTGCTGATACCGTATTATAAAATAAAATACGATACAAATAAACTTTAAAATTAGAAAGTTTTTAAATGAGGAAAGATTCTAAAAGGAAAAGTGGTATTATTTCTTTAAAAGGAAAAGTGTACAAATATAGGTATTTATAGACCAAGTTTCTGGTCTTTACACTTCGCAAACTAAGGTCACTAATCTTTAAGTGATGTTGACACCACATAGGCCACATGAAAATATACAAAGTCTCTAATTGTTGTTGTAGACACATATTAGGCCACCACTCCGTCTCTCATTAATACATTTGGCATGCCACTATTTTTCTTTTTACATTATCCACATGGACATCCACACAGGAGCCTACAACAAAAAGGAATTAATAGTTGCACATGCCATTGGTCTTGTTGAATAGTTTAGCTTTTTGTTTCACGTGGAAACTATTCCAACTGTAATAAGGAATTCTTTGCCTTTTTGTTATTAACTAAACCCATTCATTTTTCTTGGAAACACCAAAAGAGTTTTAAAATCTTTGGATTGGATGGGCAAGTTTAATGCAGTGTTGTTTTAAAGACATTTTGCAACATTATTTCTCAATATGTTATGTTATTTTTTCTCATATGTGTATCGCTGAGCGTATAAATAAATTATTTGGTGATATAGGTTCATTCCTATAATTACCATGATTAAATAATATTGAAAATAAGCTTATGTGTTGTCTTAGGCCTTTCCCCATATCGAATAAATTTATTACAAGTCATTTCATATTTAATTGCAAGTTTGATAATCTATATTAACTCTTAAAAAGTGAGTAATATTTGATTAGATCAATGTAACTAGGGTTTTGATTTTTACTTGACTTAAACAATAGTATACTCTCCATCTAAGTTAGGTCTGTAAAGTTCATGGGATGGATAATCAATCATTATATATATGTATTGCATAAGTAGTTCTTCAATACCATCGATTGACTATTCGAGATGCATGAATACATACGTATATAATGAGTTTGAATTTAATCACTAAATGTTTATATGACTATTTTGTTGATCAATTGTAATATTTTTCCATCTCAGATTCTATATGTCTGCATTTACCTCCCTTAGCACTATTTTGGGTCAAAAGAAACTTGAGGATCATAATTATGTTGATTGTAGGAGAAACTTAAACATTGTATGAACTGTTGAGGAGCATAAATTTGTGCTCCATGCAGAGTGCCCACCTAAACCTGATGTTGAAGCTAGTGATGATGATAAGAAGGCTTATCAGAAATGACAAAAGGTTGATGAAATGGCGCGGTATCATATTCTGGCTTCAATATCGAATGCACTGCAACATCAGCATCAAGCTATGTTGTATGCTTATGAGGTCCTAAAGCATGTCAAACAATATTTTGCTGACCAAGGTCGCCCAACAAAGCAAAATACCATGAGATCTATTATGAACACCAAGATGACTGATAGCACTCCTATTAGAAACTATGTTCTATAGATGATGAGTCATCTGAATGAATTAGAGGTCTTAGCAGATGAAATCGATAATGATACTCAGGTTGAGATGATATTGCAACCTCTATCAGATAGTTTTCAACATTTTTACCTGAATTATAACATGAATAAGATGAGTCTCTCTTTGGAATAATTGTTAAATGAGCCACAGGTGGTACAGACTATTATAAAAAAGGGGCACCAATTGTTACAATGTATGTTGAGAAAGGTTCTACTTTTAAACTGAAAGGTGGACAGAAGAAGAGAAAGGCTCAAAAATCTAAAACAGCTGCATCTCCAACTGGAGGCGTGAAAAATCCTAAGATCAAGTGTTTACATTGCAAGATACCAGACCATTTTAAGATGAATTATCCAGTTTTCTTAGCAAAGCAGAAAAATAATTCATGTAACTCACTTTCACTTGCGTTGAAACATGTTTAGAGGTTGTTTCTACCATGTCATGGTATGTAGACTTAGGAGTCACTGATTATATCTGCACCACCTTGTAGGGGTTTCAGGAAAGGCGCAAGCTAAATAGAGGTGAAGTTGATCTAACGGGTGGTTTAATAACTTCAGGTTTAGCATTAGGAAATACGATTATTTTTTTTATAGTGATAGCATTTTAATTTTAAAAGACACATTATATGCACCTATTGTTAGAAGAAATTTAATGTAAGTTTTTAGATCTTTGAGAGATGGTTATGATGTTAATTTTTCTGATAGCGATTGTGTTAATAGTTATAATAGACATTGTATCTCTGCTAGTACATCGATTAATGGTCTTTTTGTTATTAATGTCTCTCCTGAACTACAACAAACCATATAACTAAATAAAGTTAACTTTTTAAACAAAAAAAAACGTTCTTATGAGTTTAATGAGACTTGTCTGTGTCACTTGCGTCTATGTCATATAAATTTAGACAGAATTTCAAGGTTGGTTCAAGATAAGCCTTTGGGTTTATTAAAAGTAGAGGCACTATCAAAATGCAAATCCTGTTTAGAAGAAAAATAGCTAAGAGACCTTTTCCCTCAAAAGGAAATAGAGCTAATGATAAGTTAAAGCTAATTATTCTAATTTGTGTGGCCCAATGAATGTTTAAGATAGAGGTGGTTATGAGTATTTTATGACTTTCATTGAGGATTGCTCAAAATATGGATATATTTATTTGTTGCACCGTAATTATGAATGCTTTGAGAAATTCAAGGAGTTTAAAACAGAAACAGAAAAACGCCATAAAAATATATCAACTCACTGCGATTTGATTGTGGTGGCGAATACCTCTCCACTGAGTTCATTAAGTACCTATTAGAACAAGAAACTACATCCCATATGTTTGCACCTAGAGCGCCACAACAGAATAGTGTAGTAGAAAGAAAAAACATGACTCTTTAAGAAATGGTTAGATCTATGATGAGTTATTCTGATTTACCTTTTTCGTTTTGGGGATATGCATTGGTGAAAATTATATTCTGAACTTAATTTCTTATAAATTTGTACTTATGACACCCACGGAACTGTGGACTGGTTATAATCCTAGTTTGAAACATGTTCGGATTTGGGCTTGTCCAACACATGCGTTAAAAGAAAAGATAGAAGATTAAAATCAAGATCAGAAGTATGTGTTTTTATTGGGTACCCTAAAGGAGAAAAAGATGGTCTGTTTTATAATCCTAACGAAAAAAAGGTCATTGTAAATACCAATGTCAAGTTTCTAGAAAAGAATATTTTAACAAACCACGTTCCAAAAGTAAACTAGTTTTACAAAAATTAAGCAAGGAAATAACAAATCAATAAACTGAACATAATGATAACCAAGCTCAAACCCAGATGTTGAAATTAACATACCATTACTTTTTAGTAATGGGAGAGATGTTAATAAACATATAATTCCACAAGTACAAGTTTCTGAAAATCTATTGCACCAAAGTAGTGGGAGTAGTCCTAAGTCTATTGCATCAGTGGATGAAAATCCTACAAATGATGTGGTTCAACAACAAGATCATAATGATGCAACCCTGCAAACCCCTGTACCTGTAATGACTAGTCGTAGTGGGAGAGTGATAAAAAAACCATCCCAATATGCGTTCTTGAAAGAGTCTTTTGATAAAATTAGTGAAGAGTCGAATACCAAGCTTGTGAATTATGGCAAAGCACTATTGGATAAAGATGCTAAAAAATAAATTATTGCCATGAAATCAGAAATAGAGTTTATGTACTCCAATAAAGTCTGGATCTTGTAGAACCAGCTGTAGATGAAGTCAAACCCATTGGATTCTAGTGGATCTATAAGACGAAGAGAGAAGTAGACGAAAATGTAAAAAGTTACAAAACTAGGCTTGTTGCGAAAGAGTTTACTCAAAAAGAAGGAATCAATTATGAGGAAACTTTTTCACCAATAGCCATGCTTAAGTCTATTAGAATTCTTTTATGTATTGTTGCTCATTATGATTATGAGATTTGTCAAACAGATGTCAAGGCAGCATTTCTTAATGGAAGTCTTCATGAAAGCATTTACATGCAGCAACCAGACGGTTTTATTGAAAAAGGACAAGAACACATATTATGCAAGATTAAAAGATCCTTTTATAAACGAAATCAAGTCTAGGGCATGGAATACTTAT
>JBDJHY010169325.1:0-12374 GCA_039654485.1 Withania somnifera | reverse complement strand
ATGCAACCACAAATTTTAATGGAGGTTTTAGAGTTTCTTATAAGTGGAAAGTTGAAGAACATAGCTGAAAATTGACTTTTCTGCTATTTATACCAACTGATGACCAACCCTATGCGATTACGCATGTTTTGCTTGCAATTGCTTGCCACAAATTTAATGACCATCGTGATTGATTTGATCACGCATCATGATCGTGAAGGTCTAGGGAAAAGGTATCCAACAATCGCATGAAGGAAGTGACGCGAACGCTAAGGAAAGGGAAGACGGGTGCATCATGATCGTGTGAATATGGGACACAATAACATAGAAGCTTTTCCATGCACCACACGAAAACTGAAACTAGGAAATTTCAACTAAAAGCTAAACTCCAATATAAGATTCGAAACGCATTTGAAATCCAATGAACATATACCAAATATGTTACCTGTATGAAAATGACATTTTGGACTCAATGACACAAATAAAGTTTCGATCCGAGGTTGTTTTGAAAAAATATTGACTAAGGTCAACTCTAAACCAAAATAACCAACTTTTCAACTGGGTGCCCCAAAGGAGAGTAGTTGGCCTGAGGCCCTAATGAACAAATCATCTAACCCAAACTCGATATTCTGGAGCTAATGGCACAATTGGATTTTCAATCCAAGGCTCCAATCACAAAATAACTACCCGAGTTCCACATATGAGGTATAAAGCACATAAACATGCCCTCCCTTACAAACTAAAAAACAAAGCACCCAAACTCGAACCAAGATTTTTCTACACTAAAATCCATAATTTGGAGCTAATGGAGCTATTGGAATTTAGTTCCTATTTTGTTTTCATAGAATGTTGACTAAAGTCAATGATTCAATACAAAAGGCTCTAAAATAGAGAAAGATACATAATTATGAAATGAACCACATGGAACCAAACCATAAGTCTTGATAAGTAAAAAATAAATTAGGGACGATATTGGAAATCTCTAGAATGAAAGAAAATGCCAGCCGAACCAACATTTGATCCATGTAGGGAAAGGAAAGTGATCCTTTTGTTTCCATACATTGAGCTTTCTAAAATCCCTACAAGCTCTCCAAATGGTGATTGGTCTCGTAGGAACCAAATCATTATTTTCATCTTAGACCATAATAATTTCATCTTTTTTGGCAACATGGAACATGCCTTACCTACTTTTTACCATTGATAGGGTAAACCACACCTGCATCAAGACACTTGATACTTTCCTTTTTCACCACCTATTGCATAGATAGATTTAATATATGTTGGTGCTCAATACTAGGAATATTTTCTTGTTTTAATTGAATCTTGTGAGTGCAAATGCCAGTAGGAATCCTAGTGATATCTACAATAGTCCAACCAATGGCTCTCTTGAACCTCTTTAATTTTGATATGAAAGCCTCTACCTATGGATCATGTTGATCAGCTGCAATAATAAATGGAAAAGTGTTTTTATCTCCTAGATAAATATATCTTACATGTAAGGGTAGATCCTTAAGCTCCAAAACTGGTGGCTCCTCGATAGATGGTTTGGCTAGTGGGATCTCTCTGTTCTTCAAGTCAAGATTAAGCTTCTTTAGTGTATAATTAAAATACCCCATCCCATACATTGCATTCTCTATCTCCTCATAATCTTCAATACCAACAACATCATATTTCATAACGACAACAGCTAAATCTTCCACCATAAAATTTTCGGTGTCTATCACATGCACATTTGTAACAACCATATTAAAAGTTACTTATTTATTCTTATATTCAGAATTTTAGCTCTCCACTTCCCATATCAACCAATGTTCTTTCAATTTCCACGAATAATGGGTAACTCAAAATTTACTTTACAATCTAAAATCACAAATTCTACCAAAAACATAAAGGTTTCAACCTTTACCAAAAAACCATAAAATATGCCCACGGACTTCTTCACTATGCAGATCTTCCATTAGTAGTCGTATAGTAGTCGTTCTGGGGGTATCCAAGACCAACTATCTGAATTTGGAAAGAGATATACAATCAATTTTTGCAACCAAATGGCACAAAGTCTTTGTAAAAATAAATTGCCAAATGGTGCATGGAATTATGAAAATGCCAAGGTTTGCCTTCTTTTATACCAGAGAACAACAAGATATTGCACCAAACTGATGCAAATTGTCTGTAAGTTCAAAAGTGAACAATATATTTTTAGTGGCTAAGTCCATGAATTTTGCATAGCTTGGCATCTTCTCAAAAGAACCTACCAATGAGATATTCATGGACGATTGTTTTAGCATAGACATAAGCTTGTGGAATTTACAATCTTCCACCTTCTTTTTTAGATACTGTGGGAAGGGAGGTGGAGTCTTGGGAATAGGTGTCAAAGGCTTTGAGGCCTCATTTTCCTTCCCTTTTTCAATAAAATCTTCCCCATCATCAACAAGAAGCTTCTGATTACCAACTTTTCTCTTCTCAACTACTCTCAACTCATCAATCTCAGTCAACTTTTTTTTTCTCAGCCTCATCAATTATAAATTCCTTATCATCTACTTCATTAATTTTCGTGAGAGGAGAAAGTATTGTATTATTTCTCTTAGATGTGATATACAAATAATTACCACTATTCCTAAGGTTGGGAATGGTATCACAAGTCAAGGAACTCTTCTGCCTTTGAATTAAAGCTACTGAGCTTTGACCCATCTTAGTATCTAATTGTTTTATGGTGGTAGAGTGAGAGTCGACCAAATATGTCATATTTACTATGTCACCTTGCATCTTCTTAGAGCCATTATCAAAATATTCTACTCTTGTTAACACCTACTTAAGAATCTTCTCCATTTTATGAATTTTTCCTTATTCATAATCCCTTCCCCTTGGGTCTACATATAAGCCACAATTATTTTGGTAGTCATCTTTCCAATAGTTATCCTTTCTAAAATTGTTCTTGTGGTAGTCACCTCATATAATAATCTCTTTGCTTATAGTATTTCCAACCTTAGTTATCATTCCCTTGATAAACGGAAACCTAGTTTAGAAACTTTTCCTCCTCGCCAAAATCAGGATAGTACTCCTCTTGAGTTATCTTCTTATTCTATGAAACAACATTCTCATTATATGATAGTTTCTTAGAAGAAAAAGTAAGTTGTGTCCTTATATATACCAATTCTAGATCAAGCTCGTACTCTTATTACATTACTTGAAGACATACCTATAGCATAGACATTACATGCAACTTCAAAATCCTTCTTGTGCCATGCCCCGTTGGTTTGCTCACCTTATCCAACTACTCTACTAATTTAGCATAAGTTTGTGATACAAAGGATCCTCCCATCATAGTGTCAACTAGTAGGCTTGGTTTCTATATTCAGTGATCTATAAAATACCTCATTTAGTTAGTCTTCCCTGAGTTTACGATTGGGGCATTGCGTTGATTTCTTATTGAGCCTCAACCAAGTCTTATATAAGGCTTCACCACTCAACTTCCTAAAGTTGTTGATTTTATATTTTATTTGAAACATCTTTGATGGTGGAAAGAGCCTTTCAAGAAAAGTTGTATTAATCTCTCTCCAGTTAGTAATCGAATCATTTAAAAGATCATTCAACCACAGTGTAGCTTCACTGGATAGTGACAGTTGAATAACCTCAACTGGATAGAGCTTTAACTAACCATGGGATCTCATATGACTTAAAGATTCCCATAAATCTCATCAAGTGGAGGTATGTATTAGCTCATGTTTCTCCTCTAAACAACCCTTTCAAATTTAGAAACTAGATCATATTTCTGGTGATGTTAAAATTTTACCCTAGAACTAGTGGTGGTAATACAATAGCTCTAGTTGCACCAAGTCCATCCTATTAGTATCATCATCATCAATAACTTTAAATTGGCCTTTCGATTATCAAGATTAGCCCTAGACCAGGATTCATCTTCAGTCCTGTCTTGGGCTCAACTTCAATCCTATCTTGAGATTTATGCTTTTGTACTTCTTTCTTTCTAAGTGTTCTTTTAAGTTTGGGATTGTAATGAAATAATGTTTTTCTTCAAATTTGATATTCATACGTATTAACCTTTACCTTTTATAAATCGAAACAACAAAAAATGTAAAATTAGGAAATATGAATACAAACTAAAATAAATACAAATTGACTATTCCTAATTTGTATTTCTTGACAATTATACTAAAGTTTGATGCTCCCAAACTTACACCTTACTTAAGAAGTGTAAAGTGGTCGTTGTTTAAATACATAACCCAATGAGGTAGGGGTCGAACCCAAGGAAATATGGTAGAAACAAATTTACTTATGATTCAAGTCAATTGAAGTCAATATATCCAAGGAATATTTTCATAAAATTAGGAGAGTTTAAATTATGAGTTCACTAAACAAGTGACTAGATTCAGAATATTTTGTGTTGTAATTAATGATTGTGAGACACTAGGATTGTGTTTTCCATGACTTTATAACTCCATAGGTACTACGTACTAATAAACTATCATGATGCGCTTCTTTCAAAATCTAACAAATTAGGTTCACCTAAACGCCTCTCGACCATATTAGATGAATTTCACTCATCACCTCCCGGCCTTAGAGTTTATTCTAAACTAACTCTTATTTTCTTACCTCAGATTAACTATTTCTTCCAAGCACAGGTTATTAGATGAAGGTTGATAAATTTAAATATTTTTTATTATTTTTTTCCTAATCTCTACCCTTATCCTAAGTATAGAATTCAGGCCATTTTTAACGCATATACTCATTAAAACATAATCAAGGCGAAAAAAATAATAACACATGTATGAACACCGACTTAGATTTACTAATTACTTGACCTAGCTCATTAATCTATCATAGTTTCCATGAACCTAGTTATGATATTTAGCTACTCATACTTTTAGTGATTAAATCTAGATTCAATAGAGAATTCATAATCAAACACTTACAAATATCAAGTAACTACTTTGATGAGCAACAGATGAAGAATTAAATTGTGAAATTATTAGAAAAATATGAGTTCGTACATTCAAAGTATTTCTAGGTAATACCCAAAATGAATAACCTCTAAACAAAACCCTATGCAAAGTATTTATCGACATAGGTAAGCAAATTCTAAACAAACTAGGAAGCTCATATCGACAGACAATAGTAGGATCCATACACTCAACACTATGGGTCGCGGTCTTAAACCCTAGGTCTCATGATTTATATCAAGATAAGTCTCTATAGGTCAGCATGAGAAATAGTACAACTCATAATCTTGAAAATGCAGGTTGTGGTATCCATTGTTGACAAATACTGTCACTTTTGTTCCATTCTGGATCAATCTTATGGACAAATAGTACTTCCTATGGAATCAAAACTAAGGCTCTATAATCTCATCCATACTATTAAACTCTAATTTTGTATGGCTTTTGTACTTAGTTCATAGAAAGATAGTACAATCTATAGTCTTCACTTCATAGATAGTGAAACCCTTTGTAGTTCTTAACTCAACTATGCATAGTTTCTTTCTCCAAATTATAAGCCAATAATAAGGTCTTTGATATTGACTTCATGAATATTTCTCATGGGCTCAAACTCAACATATTTTCCAATTTTCCTTCTCTTATTGCCTCCAAACATCATTTCCTAAAACCACACATAAACCCTATGATATCCACATAAACATACTTTAAAATATAATAGTTCTTCTTTTTAACCGTTGAAAATGTTGTAAATCCATAACACATCAATTACCATATTCATTATCTGTCATTATGGTTACTAATTTACATCACATTTCTAGAGAGTGATGCAACATGGGTTTTCCAGTCAACTAGATATTTCCAGAAAGATAGGAAGTCTGAACAAACTATTTAGGTGTTGAAGAACATAATTTAGGCATATGTGAATAATTTTGGTGGCTATTAGAACCAATTCTTGCCTCTAGCAAGGTTTGCCTGCAACTACAATTATCACTTTAATATTTAGATGCCTCTATTTGAGGCTTTATGTAGATCTCCAATTGGTTCATTTCATGCTCTCAAGGTCAGGTTTTTAGACATAGATTTTCTACAAGATGCCATAGATAAAGTCAATGCAATTTATAGTACGTTATTGATGACCTAGAGTAGGCAAAAGAGTTATGTTTATAGGAGATCTTGTCTTTTAAAGTTTATGAGGGAGATCAAGTATTTCTTAAGGTGACACCCATGAAGCGTGTGTTTAGATTTGGGAGGAAAGGAAAGATTAGACCTAGATTTATTAGCCTATTTTAGATTTTGAATCGTACTGGTGAGATGGATTATAAGCTGGCATTTCCACCTAGCTTGTTAGCCATGCATCTCGCTTTTTATGTTTTTATAGAGTTGGTTCCAGATTTTATCTTTGGGGAGAAGCCCATGACTATTTTGAATAGGCAGGTTAAGAAGTTGATGACCAAGGTGATACCTTTTGTAAAGTTTTAGTAGAAACATCATCAATCAAGGAGGCTACTTGGGAGACTGAGTAGTAGATATTCTCAGTTTTTTATACTTTAGGTACTCTCTTTTCCTGTATGTTCGAGGAAGAACATGATTTTTAATGGTATATGATGTGATGACTCTTACGATTATTTATTCTTTTTTGAAATATGACTATTCTACCCTTCTCCATAGTTGTCTTCATGTCATATTTGATCCTTTAGTGTGGTTGGTTTGGAGACTAGAAGGTGAGTATGGGTGTTTTGAGAATCTTTAATTTAAAAATATTTAAGGTTCTTATGGTTGAAATTATCTAATATTTAGAGTAACTCCAAAATATGATTTTTTTTCTAAAAATACCTTTCGTTCGAGTTTTAGGGCCTTCGTAGTTTTAGAGGGATAATTTAGAAGTTTAAGCTCAAATTTTAACTTGAGTCAACATTTGAGGTTAGTATGCTCTATTTCAAATTCTGTCAATTCCATTTATCTTACGAGGTGGTTTTTGGTCTAGGAAAGGTTCAAATTTTTAGGAGTTCTGGGGGTGTTTCAATTATTGACATAGAGTTGATCATAATGGGTACTAGGTCAAAGAGATCCTAAATCGTTGATTTGATTGATTAGCATCATTGGTTCATATTCGAAGGGTTCCGTATGAGTTATAAATGCTTAAAGTAAATTATGAGAATTGCTTATTTTTTTAGTATTTGGTGCAAGGCGCTGAGGAATGATTTTTTAACGCTAATTGTTTGAGTGCAATGAATTCAACTAAGTATGATAGTGGATGGGTGCTACAGTGATATAAAATCAAATCTTCTTAGCATTGCTACAGTGACATAAAACTATGTTTTTCCTCATTTTGGACTCGTTTTTCCTCCATTGTTGGACTTATAAAGCTTCATTTTGGGTGATTTATTATTATTTTTCTTCTATTCAAAAGAAGCAAGTAACCAAACTTTAAATTTGTGTTTTTCTTACTATTCTTCCTCGAATTATGAGCTAATTCTAGATTAATGGTTTAACAATGAAGATCGAATCTTACTCCATTTTCAATCAGACTTATAGACAAGTTCATTATCTTATGGGTAAGTTTTATAACTATTTCTACACATTCTTCAATGATTATTTCATGATTTTACCATCATATATTGGTTTTCCAACTTGAAAATTTGAGATTTTCTCGGTAAAAGATAAAAATTGATAAATTGATGATTTCAAGGTCGATTTTCATTTTGTGTTTTATGAAATTTATATTTAAAGTTTTCAAGTTATGTAAAATGTAAATTCTTAAAAAAATACATTTACCCTTGAATCCCAGGTTTGACTTTTTAATTAGCCTTTTAGATTCATTTTTAAATACAATAATATGGGTATTAATAGTCTCGTATTCTTACTGATAATTCTTTTTTGATCATAATTTACTAGTTTGAAGGCTCTATGAAAGGGTGAGGCTCAAGTGTGATCATTTGACTTTGAATTTAAGTCAAGTTGAGGTTTAATAACTCTTTTATAAAGTGTTTACATGTTTATATTATTTTGTACACTTAAGCGTAATAGAGATTATTGTGGGTTACCGCATGGGTGAGATGACAAGTGTTCACCCAAGAACTAGAGACAAGCATGATAGATTAAATATTAAGAAAATATGTGTTGTAAAATGTTCAATTATTTGATTATAATTGATTTGACGATTTGACTACTTGTTGAGATGTTTGTGTGGGGGATTGGTTGATATGGATTGATACTTTACTTGATATTTTACTTGTGTGAGGACTTTATTTGATTTGAGAAGTTTATATACCTTTGTTTGTCCATATAGGGGCCTTATTGATACGTTTGATTTTTATTTTTCAAATCGCATATGAAATTGCTTATTTATTGATGGTTCTAGAACATTGATATGAAAATGGGGCTCTTGAAACAAGTGACGAAACATGAAATAAAAATAAAAATAAAAACAAAAAGGATATGATATGTTAAGACCTGATGGAAAATGATTATGGCATGATGATATGATATGATAAGACCCAATGAAAAATAATTTAAAATATGGGGTTGGGTATTGTGCCAATATGAATATATTGACCTTGTGAGTCTAACATCAATCTTGTCTAACTTTTATATATATGGGTGTGTGAGTGTACACACGCGCAATGCGTCTGTATCCATAGGATAGACATACATCATTCAACTTGACATTGCATCTCATTGCATTCTTCACAGAATTAGTGGATTTTGTGAATTGATTTATACTTGATGTGTTGGAAACCTTTCCTAACTAACTTGGATTATTTGATGTTGTTGGATTACTTAAATTGAGATTCTGTGCAAGTTATTTATCAATGAATTCTTATTGACTCTGTTATTTGTTTAATTATGTGATTTTTGTTAGAGTAGCTTGATAAAATATCTTGAGTGCAGGTTGTAGTTATTGGAGGTTAGGGTTTGTTTGGAGTTAGTTTCTAGTCATATTTTTGTATTAGGGTCAATCGAGGATGCTGTTGAGTACCATTGCTTTTGTACTCATGTTTGTTCTTTTGTTCTTTTTATGTAGGTTCGGAGACCAGGACATCTTGATTTTCCTTCACCTGTTGAGTCCAAGACTTCTTGTCGAGTATTCATGAGGTAGTTGCATTATCAGTTTGTAGACAATGCGGATTCTTCTTAGTTTTGTTATTTTTTTACTTCTTATGAATATATTTGAGATTGTATCGAATTTTAAGGGCTTTTACATATTGTGACAACCTGATTTTGGGGTATTTTGTTGTATAATTCCATAACCTTTTATCTTCACTTATTTTGTTTATATTTCCATTGTTATTTTATTATTATTGTTGTTTGGCTTATCTATCGCGGGGATGGAGATAGGTTCTATGACAATCAAAATTTTAGAGTTGTGCATCTCATGTCCAAATACAAGCTAATCCATTTGGCAATAGATAACCCAAGTAATTTTTTAAGAAACAATTGTCTTGAAAATTTTGTTTGACCATAGTATTTGTCATTTTTATAAATATTTTATCTCCCCCAACCCACCCAAAAATATCCCCAAAACTAGGGTAGCGTTTGGCCATAAATTTTCATACATTTTCGGCAAGAAGTTTTGGGTAAATTTTTACTATGTGGTTAGCCATAGTTTTAAACATACTTTTAAAATTTTTAGCCATAAAAATCCCAAAATTTAATTTTTGGTCCAAAATTCACAATTTATTTAGTTTTTGGGATTTTAGATTCTTTTCAATGATTTTGTTCCAAAAAATATGGTAGAATATTTTTTCCAAGTTTTTTTAAAAAACTACTGGAACACCCCGAATGTTCAAGCTAAAACTTGAACCATTTTATGTACTCAGTTAGACTTGAAGCCAATTAGTTCTTACTTTAACCTAGATGATAATGTCCTTTTCTAAGTGTATGAAGAGTGTTGGACGTGGTTCAAGGCCTTAATTAACTTTGAACACAATATTGAACCCAAAGTTTCTTTGTCGGATTAGTTTTCATATAAGTTTGACCATAGGTCAATTTCAACGATTATATCTCCTAAACTATGAAGATTTATGTGGACCAGAGCCTATAGAATTAATTATCTATGATTCTAGTTCCAACTCAACAAACTGAGCGTTATTTCAAGTTCGGAGTAAGAAGTTATAGCTATTTTAATAAAATATATTAGATCTGAAAAATTCCGACGACCTTCGGCTTGAACGGCGGCCCAACGGAGGTATACCGCTACTTTTACAGTATATTAGGGGTCCTTGGTCAAATTTAAGTGTCACAAATACAAAATGTGGTGGGACTGTTGAGGGGTGTGACGGACCAACCCCAAATCGTTAGCTAACCTGAAAAGGGATGTTTAAACAATTAAACGCTGACAAGTCTCCCAGAAAGAAGTGCAACGTAAACCAAAAAAAACACGCTCACCTGTAGGCGTCACCATACTACTAGGGTATACTAAAGAAGACAAGTGCAGAAAAGTAACAAACACATAGCCGTCATAGAACTTCACATCCCATTTTCAGAACCACAATGAATCATAATCGGCACATAGTGCCTCGCAATGATTTTTTTCCACTGGCATATAATGCCTCATATCAATTATACTGTCAAGGAAAACTCGATAAATCAGGGCTTACAAGCCTATATATCATATCATATCATATCATATCAGAAATATCCGCTAGCCATACTCGGCAAGTCAAGGCGTTCAACGACAATGTATATGGTAGTATCACCTATGGTAATCAATAATAAATATCATGTTATCACAACTGTTAGTACCACATGTGTCAAAAGCTGTACTTACTATCGTACGATGACGGTCTCAAGTCCCAGCGCTATACTCACTGCCTATTCTGGGTAGGACTCAAGTGCCAGTATTTATTAATAAAACCACACACATACACACACACACACACACAAACACACACACACATATATATATATATATATATGTATATATATGTAAGTCCCGGTGCCAGGAGATGAAGCTTGGACTATAACAGGTAAAAATAGTGCTACCGGGAGCTCAATATCATATTGAGACTAAACCAGTAAAAGACAATTACTTGTATTATTATTATTGTGTTCTCAGTTATATGTTTATACTTCCATGAAATTCTTTCATCAAATCATCCGCTATGGATCTTTATCATCAAATTGTCCGCTAGCCATCAAGGTTCATAGTCAGAAGATGATACTACCCAGCCCCAATGCACTATCATCGGAGCCTTAGTCTCGGTCTCTCCGTGCCATGAATGCACATCATATCAAAAACACATATAGAGCATATAACATGAAATATACACACCCTATGCCCTGCACAGGTATCTATAATCAATCGCTAAGTCTCAGCCCCGGTCACTTGGGTGCCAATATATCATTATCAATATAGAACGGACGAAGGAATGGTACTGGGTGCTATACAACCTAGATACCCAACCCAAGGACACTTTTTAGTATAATTATTAAAGTTATAAACCTAAATATAGCCCCAAGGAGCCTACCTGTCATCCATCGACGAACGACAAAGCTTTGATATTCATGAATCGTACTCCAACTGATATCAAACATGCTCCAAATGATCTGAAACTTGCACCAATGAATTCAATATAATAATATGAGTCTAATAGTATCATGATGATTTTAGACTAGGTGAGGTGTTGGTGTAATTTTTAAACTTGCCATTGAACTTTCAAGTCGTTTTGTGGAAAATGGGAAAATTTCATAGTTTGTTTTAGGCTTAGTAAGGGGTGCATTTCACTCAAAAGACCTCCTATTCATTTTCTTTGATTCCATTGAGTCCGAAATATGTTTCCACTCAAATAACATATAAGGGTTGTCAAATTTGGACTTTATTTCAATTCCGAGACCCCAATTAAAGTTTTTGAATACCTGTAGTAGAAGGGCCATCACGATTAGCATCACGACGTGATGCTTATTGTGATGAGCCACTATATCACCTGGAATTCCATCATGATAGTGATCACGACGTGATGGAATCCTATCACAGTAAGGATCACAATATGATCACTTACAAAAGTTTTGAAAAACAGTATTTAAACCCTTTACGACCCCAACTTCTTATTTTTATAAATCCACTTCGTTGCAAGCCATTTTTGAGCAAAAAACTTCTCCCAAACACCATTCCAAGGCTAGGAAAATCCTCTCAGCATCGTCTTTCGATTTCCACATGATTGTTGGTAAGTCTTCTTCCTTTTCTTCTTTATATTCTTAGTTCCACCATTAATGGCACCAAAAGTAGAAATTGGTTAAACCATCCCATAATTGATTTGTTTTTATGTAATTCTTCGATAATTGACTACACATTCCTTCTAGTATCACTTATACATCGGAATTCCAATGCTAAATCTATAAAGGTTCAATCTTTGACCTCTTAGGGGTCAAATCTATTCGTGTTGATTTGAAACCCTTTCCGAACTCGAATTGTGCCTAATTTTGGAGCACAAGTTTCTGGTA
>JBDJHY010169316.1:0-12374 GCA_039654485.1 Withania somnifera | reverse complement strand
ATACAAATATGTGCCATCTTTTGGGGCCTCATCTTTAGGAGGAACAGCACAGTAGTTGATGATCCCCCAATGATCAAGAAATCTTGCAATTCGAGTAACATCATCAACACTGATACCAGTTACTATCCCATGGCAATCATCAACTGACAAGTGCTTTATAGGAGACTCCATATACTTTGCAACAATACAATTTCTACATTCCATGTAGTTTTCAGGTGTATGTTCAGCTGACTTTCCAGAAAAGAAATGTGGCACCACTTGTCTTTCCAATCTGTGCACCGTATTAGGTGAAAACCAATCTACTTACACAGGAATAATAAAGGGTCAGTTTGACACTGATCTGAGAGCATAAACAAATACATATAAATGAATACCAGTACAAAGATCTCAAGCATTAACTGACCCATATATGGATACCGTGAGAATGCATACGACATTCATTTTAAGAAGAAATCAATGTGTAATTAAAAAGTACTGCAATGGATTACTAAGCTGCCATGCAGTCTCAAAAGTAAAAGAGAACGTAATCAAAATATAAATCCAGGAACGCTACTCTATACTAGAAATAAGCAGCAGGTGTGCAGGTATCCAGAAATACTATGCACTGCGTTCAAGTCACATGCACCATAAATGCCAAGCATAGCATTTCTAGTTTTTCCTGTGGGCTTCTGACCCGACTCCAGTTGGCACACATGCTCAGAACTCCAAGTAGGAGCTTACCCCATCTACCTTCTCCTAACTTAAATACCAGGCTTTGACTGTGGCAGAGTTCCAACCCGTCACACGTGTGCCTAATGCATATTGCGTCTTTACCCCTGAACCAAAGTATTTAGTTCCATTTCCAGGTGATTTTAAGAATTAAGATCCACATACCATCACTTTCATAAATCTTGATTTTCTTTGTACCTAACCAAGAGACGGACTTCATATTCTCAGACAAATACACTAAGCAATCTAGGCAACTTTGTCAAAGATTAAACACTATTGGAAATTAAAAAGACCTTCTTAAGGCAAACTACTGTTATAGAACATTGGTAACCGCCACTCACCTCGTGAAACAAACCTGGGTGATTCAGGAGGTTATTATTTTAACCTAAGTTGTTTGGACTCTTCAAAATCTTGCTGCACCCATGACAGATCCACCAAAAATGTACTATTTTTAAAGGATCCGAGACGCACACAACGAAATTCTTGATGAGTCCAAGCAACATAGATTTTTAACTTTTTATGGCATAGTAGTTAACTTGGTAAAGCCCCTGCAAAAAATTTAACATTGATAGAAAATGGCAAATCGTTTACACTGGCATGCCACACACGCAAATCATAGGCTTTATGTCTATAGTTCGGTTGGACCAAAAGAAAAAGTCTTTAGTTCAGTAAGTTTCCTCTAGCATCTATTTCACAAGTATGCCACAAACATTAAACTTAGACTATAAAGTACAAAAGAGGATTCCAAGTTCTTATTTGCTTATCAAACAACTTATACAGATTCATAATTTTTCCTGTGTGATATCACATTCACCTCTTCTGACCAATCAAATATTCTATAAGATCCACTCCTAGTGAAGAACATTATCTTTGAACAGGAAGGACAGCAATACTTGGATTAAAGTGGAAGGGAATCCACATACCAATCGGAACAAAAAAGGTGGAAGGGAATTCATATAATTGCTACAAGTGTCTATATCACGTCTCTTTAAGGTCCCATTGCCAGCATGCCTACTGACAGAAAAGGCAGAACTTCTACTGTACAATTGTGAAACTTCCAACAGTTAACCTTTTAAGATTCATGGTCTATCCTTTCTTGCACGAAATCATTATTCACCAATAAAAAAAGTAATTTTGGTGCTTTTAAAAGGTTCCAATAATATGCAACAAAGTTTCTCTATAAGCACATTGTGTATGAGTACCTGCGTGCGTTGGCACAACATGGATGCGACCAGCAGTACCATAACGCTTAACAACACCGCGACCGGGCAATATCTGTGGAGGAGTAATCACATATGAACCAGCCCCACTCCCTTCTCCTCCTCTTTCCTCAGTCAAAAAAGCATGACTATCTGCAGCCACAGCTGAAAGCGCCTGAAGCTGGCCATATGACACATTTTCCAAAACCACCCCACCCTTCACCGTTCCGTCCCCACTCTGTCCAGCCTTGTCTATTGCCACAATATTCAACACAAACGAATGAGGCCGATTGACAAGCCTTCTCACCACGAAAGGGAACTCGGAAATCCTCTCCTTACTTTCCGTGACTAACTCAACAGCGTAACTCCGATCCACTGAATTGTTGTTGTTATTAGGGTTTTGTTGGTCCTCTTCCATCTCCTGCTGCTGGTGATCAATGTCCTCCTCATCCTCATCCTCTTCAAATCCATCCTCATCCTGTGGTTGCGTCTTCACTTTCCTCGAAATCATATTCTCCCGTTTCCGCTTCCTCCATCTATTCCTCGTCTCTACAATAAACAACAACAACAACTAGTTAACTTAATATCAATTCCCAACACATGGAGCTCGCCAACTTGAACATGGATAACTATAAAAAATGAAATAATACCACATCAAATCAACAAAATAGAGGAATAGGAGAAGACCTGAGGAGGAAGCAGGCATTGCTAAGAGAAACTGACTGGTTTTAGGGGTGTTGAGAGATTTGTGGGGTCTGAGATTCGAAAGAGAAAATGGGGAAAGGGGATTTCTACTTCCGACGATAGTAGTGTTGTTTTGGAGCTGTGTTTTTTTTTCCCACAAGGGGAAGGGGAAGGGGAAGGGAAAGGGAAAGGGAAAGGGGAAGGGGAAGAAAAAGATGTAACGTAAAGGTTATTGTTTTTCAAAGTCCTTAATCTTGCCTACTTCAAAATATGTTTTCGGCCCTCTAGCTTAGCAAAATTTCGTTCCAACACCAAAACATATTTAAAATATCTTTATTTTTTGTATTAATTCGAAACTTGAATCCAAACCTCTTGTTAAAGGTAATACATTCTTTCGTGGCATATTAATTTTTTTATTTGAATGTTTTTTGGCCTCTATGGTAGAATTACTCGGGGATTCGAGAAATGGTGATTTATCATGCGGCAAATATTGAGCGATAATTTTTTTTTAATTATACCTTTTAATTAATTTATTTTTCCTCGAATATATAAGAGAAGGGTCTAAAAAAGTGATCAAACTTATAACTTTCACTTCTATCATCAAAACCATTCATGTGAAAACACCAACAAAGCCTAACTATTTTTATCCAATACAATTAAACCAACAAATATCCAACCCAAATCACTCATCTTATCTTTCCCTTAGTTATTGCCATCACAAAAAGATACAATTAATGATTTATGATTCTACATTACATAGAAATATGTATAATTTTTTAAAAGACAGAGTTATCTAGTATTTATTGCTAGTGAAAAGTAATAGATATCTCGTAAATTTAACTGATGTGCGATAAAATTTATTGAGAACATCACAATTATAAAAAATGTAGTAACATATACAAAGAAAAAATTATTGTTGCATAGCTTTTAGATATAATCCCACCATGTTCATTGTCAACATTCATTTTCCTTTTACTCTAATTTACATTAATAATATAATATTTTTATTTTCTCTTTTTAGGTCTAAAAGTATTTCGGCGTATTTACTTTCCTTCCAAGTCTAGAGTTTACATTAATTGCAAAACATTTAATTTCTTCTTAGTTTAGTATCTATAAGAAAAATAATATATTCTTCTTAATTTATTTTTTCTATTTACTTACTATTGGTGAAATATTATAATTATAATTGAAAAAAAAAAAAGAACTTCAGGTTGAGGCAAGGATATCTCACTCTTTTTAAATATATTCAAGCCCACTGCAGCAAATGTTTTCAACCGGTCTGACAGTTATCTTCTTGACTTGTCCCCTTCAGGATAAAGTAAATCAACAAATTCTGGACAAGAGTTGATTCTAAAGCCCCACTAAAAGAACATCTCTCTTCAACAAATATACTTTCCTTTTTACTAACTTTTATGTACTCAATATTTTTTCATACTTCAGCACGTCATCACTATTTATAGTTGAGAAAGTCTTTCTTAATTGAAAATGAAAAATATAGCAATAAAATTGGTAAATAAATGTGTAATAAGTTACATGACTTACAAAGATAATTAGATTAAATAATGGTAGGTAAAAAATAAAAAAATATTACAAAATTCAATGGCTATATTAAGTACAAAGGCCACAACGTTCAAGGCATAAAGGATATTAATGCTGCCAATTTGATAAAGGACTATAACAGCCACTAACTCCATCAAGTAATGCAACAATGTTATGTGATCTTTTGAACAATTCTTGGTCAATTATAGCCATGGTAATTCTTAGTCATTTGTAGCCATGGTAATAGCATATAATGCTGCCAATTAAGCCATTGAAATAATGCACAAATGAGACATTTAGAACGTTATATACATAATATTAAAATGCTTATAAAAATGGCTAACAATCTCCCATTCATTTTAATATTAGTAAAGAGCATATCAGTTGAAGAAAGACTATTATGCATAATAAAAGTGTGCTCTGCATTGAACCCCTATTTAGTAAAATAGTAATTTTTACTCTAGAGTTGTAGTAGTCTCGGACTTGAACTATGACTGCCTAAGAGAATAAAATATTACTACTTACACAAAATAATCAAGGTGTTGACATAATTTTAAGCCAGCACATTACGTTCTTGTGTTATACCGAATTCATAAGTGTCTTTTAGAATGATTCTAATTTTATTTTTAAAAAATATGACCTACTTCCACACTCATATAGGTGAAATCTATTGAGGGTGCTCCTATGATTATAACACCTCACTTATACGAGTTACAGATTTTCATTAAGAGTTATTTAAAAAATAAACTCAACCTCCACAAATCATTACACGAAAAAAGCACTCACATCATAGGGAGGGATAAAATAAATATTATATTTTACAACAAGTCATCGTGTGATTTACTTTTTCCATTGAAGCTAATTATAGCATCTCTAGTCCCCAACTTGAATTTCCTCACATATGACTCATGAACTTATAGACTTCAATCTGATCCCCCTCGATGTGCTCTAGACCTTTTTCTCTTACTAAGACCTTAGTCAATGATGTGCAAGATTAACACAAGATTTGACATATCAAATTTAATGGTATCATTTGTCAAATATGATCTCATATTGCTGTATTTTCTCCTTATAGGTCTGAATTTACAGTTGTAGTAAAGATTTTGAACTCTATTAATTGTAGCAGTGCTATTATGATTAATTAAAATATGAGGAATTGATTTTTTAAAATAAGGTATTTGAAATAACAAATTTCTCAACTAATTCGCTTTCTTACTAGCTGAAGCTAAAGTAATTAGTCCAACCTCCATGGTAGAGTTAGAAATAATAGTTTTTTTTATTTCCAACAAATAACATCATCCCAAAAATAAATATATAACAAGTATTAGATAGAGAATCACCTAATAAGGTATTCTAATTTGCATCACAAAAGCCTTCAAATGCAAGAGGATATCTTTTTATAGAACAAACCCCAAGGTTTTGTTCCAACTAAATATCTTATAACTCTAGTTATAGCATGTCAATATTCATTACCTGGATTGCTTGTAAACCTGCTAAGTACTCTTACTGCATACGTAATATCAGGCCTATTACAGTCAATCATATATCTCAAACTTCCAATTATGTTGGTATATTCTTTTTAATTTATAACATTATTTTCACTTTTAACAAAAGCAAGTGAACACTAGAATCAAAAGGAGTTACAACATGCTTGCAATTAAGGAAATTATATTTTCTCAAAATTTTTTAAAATAATGTGACTGGTTAAGAAAAATTTCTTCACATGTTCTGGTAATTTTTATTCCTAAAATAAAATTTGTCTCACCAAGATCTTCCGTATCACAATGTCTTCTAAGAATATTTTTAGTTTCTCCAATTATATTCACGTTAAAGCCAAAAAATTAATAAATCATAAACATTTAGGCAAATAATTACATTTGAATTATCTCAAGACTTGAACTAAACTTTGTGTTATGAGCTGTTTATGATCTTGAATCACCTAAAACACTCCTCCCATACTTTATTTAGGTTATTATCACCTAGATTCATGTCTTAGAGTATTACATTATCTCTCTCTTGGGATCATTCGTCCTCGAATGAAGACTATAGCTAGAATAGAAGGAATTAGATTGCTGAAAATGTTCAAATGACTGAATCAAATATGAATATGATATCCAATGACTTGATTTAGTCAAATAACTCTGAATATTCTACTAACTCAACCGACCAACATGCTTGTTACTAATATTGACTCTAACTACCATGAATTCATCAAATCATATATAAGTATTCATATAGGGACTTATGCAATGAAATGGCTACTTGTTACATGCTACATGCTCATGAGAGGACAGGATAAAACCTGAATGGAGAGGCTATTACCTCAAACAAAACTTGAACTAGAAGGAAACAGGTGCTGGATTTACTCATCATGTCTGCCTTTGTCTCCCATGTAACTCTATCCACTGACTAGTTCCTCTAGAGAACTTTAACTGAAACAATCCCTTTGTTTTTTCAATTTTTGAACCTGTCTGTCTAAGATCTGAACAGGAATCTCCTCATAAGTCAAGATATCCTCAATACTAACACTGTCAACTGGCATAATTAAGGATGGATCATTTGGATATTTTCTGAGCAAGGAGATATGAAAAATATTATGGACTATTGCTAACTCTGATAGAAGGTCTAACTCATAGGTCACATTGTCTATCCTCCTCATAATCTAATAAGGTCCAATATAACTTAGAATCAACTTTCGTTTCTTTTCAAATCTCATTATACCCTTCATAGGTGATATTTTCAGGAATACCCAAATCATCTACCTCAAACTATAGCTCTTTTCTCCTCGTGTCTGCATACGATTTATGTCTGCTCTAAGCTACCTTTAATCTTTCATGGATGATTTGACTTCTCTATGGCTTTACGAATAAGCTCTGGCCCAACTATGGCTGACTCACCCATCTCAAACCAACTAATAAAAAATCTATACCTCCTTTAATACAAAGCCTTAAATGGTGCCATATGGATGCTAGAGTGATAACTGTTGTTGTATGAAAATTCAATCAAAAGGCAAATACTCAATCCAACTGCCTATGAAATCGATTGCACACTCCCTTACCATATCCTCTAGTGTCTAAATGGTTCTCTTGGCCTACATGTCTGTCTGTGGATAAAAAGTTGTACTTAGGTGAACCTACAAACCCAAACCTCTCTGAAAGGACCTCCAAAGTAAGGTGTAAAATGTGTACCCCGATTTGAGATAATAGTCAATGGTACCCTATGCGTCTTGTTGATATTTGAAAATAAAGTCTACCATATTGCTCGATTGAATAACTGGTGTGAATATCTAAAAGTGAACGGACTTAGTCATTTAGTTTACTATGACCCATATAGAATCATGTTTCTGGGTTAATGGTAAACTGGTGATAAAATCTAGTTTATCACTCCCACTTCTATGTCAGTATCTCAAACTACTGCATCTTACCTGCTGGCCTCTGGTGCTCTACCTTAAATTGCTAACAATTCAAACACTTAACCACAAACTCGGCTATGTCCCTATTCATACCTTCCCACCAAAACACTTCCTTCAGATCCTTATACATCTTAGTAGCTACAGGATGAACAGAATACCTGGAATTATGAGCCTCGGACAAAATCATATCTCTTAATGCATCAACTGCCGGGACACAAAGATGACCCTTATAGTGGAGGACACCATCTCCCCTAGTGAGAAATGCTTTTACCTATGTTTCAAGTACGTACCCTTTAGCTTAACTAAGGTCGAATCACTATCTTGCTTACTTTTCACCTTAACTACAAGAGCTGATTCAGAAATATTCTGAAAAATCATACCACCACTATCAACACCCATTAATCTAACCCCAAGATATGCAAGCCTATGCACATCTCTAGATAACTCTTTCTTATCTTTATCTACGTGAGCCAGACTACCCAAGGACAATTTTCTAAAGGCATCAACCATTACATTGGCCTTGCCCGATGATACATAATTGTCATGTCATAATCTTTCAGCAACTCAATCTACCTTATCTAATAAAGATTCAAATATTTACCCTTATGATCGGTGAAAACATATACCTGCACTCCCTACAAGTAGTGTCTCAACAACTTCAAGGAAAATACAACAGCTGCCAACTCTAGATCACAAGTGGGATAATTCTTCTCATGAATCTTAAGTTACCTAAAAGCATAAGCCACCACTTTACTAAGTTGCATTAACACACAACCCAAACCACCATGGAGGCATAACAGTAAACTACGAAACCCTCTGAGCTATCAGATAAAGTCAACATCGAAGTTGAAGTCAATCTAGTTTTCAACTCCTGAAAACTTTTCTTACATGCATCTGACCACTCAAATTTTAACTTATTCTGAGTCAAAGGGGTCAAAGGAGCGTCTATGGAGGAAAATCCCTAAATAAATCTATGATAATACCTGGCTAGACCCAGAAAGCTATGAATATCTGATGGAGAGATTAGTTTAGTCTGATTTCTGACTGAATTTATCTTTTGGGAATCTACCTGGATGCCTTTGCTGGAAATGATATGACCAAGGAAAGCAACTGATTGGAGTCAAAACTCACACTTAGAGAATTTAGCATAAAGTTGACGTTCCTTAAGAGTAAGAAGAACAATACTGAAATGTCTTTCATGCCCCTCCTTACTTCTGGAGTAAACCATAATGTCATTAATAAAGACGATCATAAGTAGGTACAAGTATGTCTTGAAAACCCTGTTCATGAGGTCCATGAAGGCTGTAGGAGCATAAGTCAAATCAAAATACATGACCATGAACTTGAAGTATCCATAATAGGTCCTGAAGGCTATCTTTGGAATATCTGACTCTCTGAACTTAAGCTGATGATAGCTAGAATAAAGATCAATTTTAGAGAAATGGATAACACCCTGTAACTGATCGAACAAGTAATCAATCCTAGGAATGGGATTTTTTTATTGTGACATTGTTCAGCTGACACAATCTATCATGTGTAGAGGGACCATCTTTCTTACGCACAAACAAGACAGCGACACCCCCGTGGAGACATACTAGGGGGATAAATCCCTTGTCTAGAAGGTCTGCTAAATAATCTTTCAATTCCCTAAGCTCAGCTGGTGCCATTCTATATGGAGGGATGGAAATAGGTTGAGTGCCCGAAATAGGATCTATGCCCAAGTCTATCTACCTATCAGGAAGAACTCTGGATAAATCCTTAGGAACATATCTACAAACTCCCTAAACACTGGAACTGAATAAATATATGGATCCTCGAACTCAGAGTCCTGGACTTAGACTAGATGGTAGATACAACCCTTGAAAATCATCTTTCTAGCTTTAAGGTAAGAAATGAACCTAGCCTTAAGAACAACTCTACTCCTTTCCTACTCGAGGACAAGCTTATCAGGAAACTCAAAACGAGCGACTCCGGTTCTATAGTTAATAACAACATGGAATGATAAAGCCAATCGATGCCTAAAATAAAATTGAAATATATCATTTATAAATCATGCAGATAAGCTGGAACTACATTCCCAAAATAGATACTAAATAATTATGATTAACCTTCTTAACTACTATAGAGTCTCTAATAAGATCTAACATAGAAAATGACTCAATAAAAACCTCAAGATCAACACCAAATTGTCTAGCATAAAAAGGGCATACAAAAGATAAGCTGGCTCCTAGGTCTAACAATGCATAAACACCAAGACCATGCACATCCAATATATATGTCACCACATCTATAGACTACTCTTGATCCTGTTTGGAGCCCAAATCATATAACCGATTCTAGTGTTGACCACCATCAGTACTAGTAGAAGCACCCTGCTAAGTTGGGTGTGCTGTTGTATTACCTTCACCTCCTTTCTTAGACACGGGTCACTCCTTATTCCAATGACCCAACTTACCACAACCAAAACACCCTAAGATGGGCAATCTCTTAGAGTATGACCTGTCTAACCACATCTAAAACATCTACCTTGCCCAAGCATGCAACGATAGGGATGGTTCTTACCATACTTACTACACAACAAATGAGTGCCCCCTTCTGTCACAGTGCTCTGTAAACTGTCTTATATGGCTTATGATTTTATGGATACCTAATATTTTGAGTAGGGGAATTAAAAGAAGAAGGGATTAGTCCCTTAAAAGTCGATTGTTCCTTCCTCTGACCCCCACCTGACTTAGGTTGGCTGACCTTAAATTGGCTAGTCTTGGCCCTATTATTCTAATGAAAATCCCTTAAATTATCCTTTTTAATCTACTCAAGATGTACCATTAACCTATAGATATCCATATCATTAGACAACACATCTTCCCTCTCTACCTAGATCAAATATGGAGAGATGTTCGTCACAAACATATCCATACGGTTGTGTATGTCTACAACCATCTCAGGGGCATACCTAGAGATCTTGGTAAACATTATCCCATACTCATCCACCATCATAACACCCTTCTCTAGACTTAAAAACTCCCTAACCTTTTCCTATCTCTTCTCCCTTGGGAATAGCCTGTAAATGCCTCTTCAAACTAATCCTAAAAAAGCAGGAGTTCTTGTACCCCTCCGTTCTTCAATAAATCATACCAAGAACTAGCAACATCTTTCAGCCTATTAGAAACTAAGTCTATCCTGTCCACCTCCAAAACCCTCATCAACTCATAGATTTTCTCAAACCAAAGAATTCTTGAGGACTCAAGCTCAAGAACTCCCTTACACTTACAACTCTTATATCAAGAATTGGCTGAACCACTAGTGCAGAAGTTGGTTGTTAAACCTTTGCCATCACTGTTAAGCTAGTTGTAATGTCTGCTGGTGTATGTTGTGGCTCTCGAGCCGGTGGAGCTTGATTCTGTTGATTCCTATTCCTATCTTTGTGAATTGATCATCCTGGAGGCATGATCTAAAATGTGTAAAGCACGAGTCAGAATAAAAATCCAGAATTAAAATCCAAAGCATGAGATAAAATCATAAAAAAAGGAAATGTTTCCTACATACTCAGTAGCCTCTCATCTATAAGTATGTTTCAGTTCATACCCATAAATAAGACTCTACCTAACATTGGATTTCATAAATATCCGAGGATTCTATGAACCTAGTGCTATGATACCAAGTTTTTCACACCTTAGAGTCACCCCTAAGAAGGACTGGCATGCTTGGCTACCAAGTCTCCTCAGTAGCCTTAGATGAACCAATTGTTCCATGCCTGGATCTATCACTCAATCATTGAGGAAGCTATATTATAAAGAGAAACCATAAAGTAATAATGGACCTACATCAATCAAAAGACTAGCTGAATAAATATGAAAACTCAATGTCTAAGTCTATCAACATCTATGTCTAAAGACACTAACAAGCTAAATACTAAAAACAAGCTAGGATAAAAATTGAATAGTAGTAAATGTATCTCTAGTGTCTGAGCTCTAAATAAACATAAATAAACATACTCTATCTAGTTCCCGAATCAAGTGGGAACTCACTACTTTACTTTAATCTATTGAGTATGTAAGTCCATATCAATCGCAAGTATTCAAAAGGTTAGATGAACCTACATGTGTGAAAAACATGCATCGCAAGAGAGTATGCAATCAGTACATTTGAATATACTAAGCATATGAGGGATTAGTGATGTAGGATATATCATCATTATAGAAACTAGATATGCAATGTGTGAACACATAATCCATACCTCAACTTATATGCAATAAGACAATAATAAAGTAAAATTTCTCTTTTAGTTCTTTTACCCTTAACTCTATCTTTTCTGACTTTGTTGAACTAACTAAAAAGATACTAACCATTTTGACCGACTAACCAAATAACTGGCATAAGCTATTCTATAATCGGCATTCCTTGTATACTAGGCTACAAGGTCAAACATATATCCCTATGTTGGGTGGGGTCTCAAACCTTCCAAAGTAATAGCCATGTATAACTTCTAGTATCTCCAATAAGCCTGATATGTAAATACCACCTTGGGCCATAAACTTGCCTACATTTGGTAACACAGGGTATGGGAGAAGCAATAAATTTCCCAAATCCACTTGGTGCTAATACTACTCTCAAAAACTGACATGAACTGAACATGAACATATACTATCTATCTTGACCACATAAGGGACCATGAACTCATAACTGACTATTTCTGCTATATCATTGTCTCATCACCTTATTTTAGCTTTATTTTATTTAACTAACTCTTGAACAAGACATAGACTCCAAATCCAAACATAATAAACTGACCATGACTGTGACCATATCTCTTACTCTACTACTAAACATAG
>JBDJHY010169315.1:0-22100 GCA_039654485.1 Withania somnifera | reverse complement strand
TTTGGTCAAATCTTTGTTTATATTTTAGTTGTAGATTAGTGACACCTTTCTTATACTTTCAAACCCCCCATCTCATGGTTAGACCATTTGAGTCTGAATAGTTGTGCTTTAGCCTTTCGTTCGTACTCGATTGCCTTTACTTTGTTCCCTGTGGATTTGACCCCGACTCATAAGTTGGGTAAATATATTTTGACAACGACCGCATACACTTTTACATTGGTTTCGAAGGTGTAATTGAGCGTTATCAATAGTTTCCACTTTTGCACTACCATAAACTTCAGCTTCTCTAGTATGCCATCCAAAGTTATTTTTGGTCACTTTATCAAGTGCCGTTACACTTGGGCATATGATCTAGACATATAAGATCCTCTATTTAGTCCATATGTTGCTAACTTTGAGGGTGAATTCAAAGCTTTGTAGAACGTCTCTTTAAGATAGTGATTTCCCAACCCATGAGTGGGATATTAATTGATCTTCTTGTTAAATCTCAACCATACCTCATAAAGAGCTTCATCATTCTTTTGCATAAAGTTGATGACTTCGTCCGGAAGCACTAGCATCTTTTAGGGAGGAAAACAACTTTCTAGGAAAGCCTCTTTCGGGTCACCCCAGTTAGATATTGAGTCTGGTGGCAGGTCATCCAACCACATAATGGCCTCTCCACACAATGATAAAGGGAAGAGGCACAATCATATAATATCCTGACTCTCTCCCGGTAGGTTGTAAGACTTACTTATGGCAGTGAAGTTCTTCACTACTACTCCTATAAATAGCCCCTTCATAGTTAAGAGTTGGATCATAGTGCTGGTGATATTAAACTTACTTTCAGGTGTTAGAGGAGTTATAATAATCGCTCCTGCCACAACAACTCCATTAAGTCTGCATCATCATCATCATCATATTCCTCATTATTCCTCACAAATTGAGATTGAGGAGGTGCAACTAGATTGTTGCCTCTGGGTGGATCATTTGGAGGAAACTGATTAGGATTGTGTAATGGTGAATTATTTTGAATATTCATCCTTCTCACCGTTCTAGTAATCTCTTGATTGAATGGAAGTAATGGTATGCCCAAGCTTCGGGTATTTGGCATAAACTACCGATCACCCTATAATAGAACAAAAAGAACAATTAAAAGTAAAAACTAGAAATAATAATAAATGATAAAAATATTCACACTTGACCTAACTGACAACCGTAGTCCCCAACAATGACCCCAAAATTTGATACGTCCAAATTACACCTCTAATAGAAGCATAAACGGTTGATGTCAAGTATAGAACCCAACAAGGTTAGGGTCAAATCCCATAGGGAATATGGTCTCAAATTCAAGTCCAATAAGGATATTTAATCAAGTAATCAGTTATTTCTAAAAGACATAAAAGTAAATAAGGGGGTTTGTTTGTTTAAAATAGTAACAAATTGCAAATAAGCTTAGAGATCAATTCACGTATTTTGTTACAGATTTCAAGTAATGAGAAAATCTAAGATTATATTCATCATGTATCAATAAATCATTGGATTATGAATGTTAATGGTGTTGCAATCTTTCATAAATGTATAGTTATCATAGAGTTGTCTTCATCTAAGTGTTTTCAACCTATTCCTCCATAAACCTCTTTTACACCTTCTCAGTCTATAAAAGAGGGTGATTTTTCAATACTGATAGCTTCAGGATAATTATCCTAGTTACAACAATAATCATTAGGGGAGGGTTAACGCCTCGAATTTCTTATCATAATATCAACTCCTAGGTTTAATCATATTGTTCATACTAACTAAACTTAGGTATATTCTAGTGTTTGAAACCACCAAAAATCAGTTAACTTGTAGATATTATGTGTTCATACCCTTATCAAGATGCAAGAACCATGTTATATTCATAACCCTAGATGTGTTTCACCATGGATCCCACAACCCTAGAGTTGGGGGTTTATCCACTCATAATTGTAATTACACAACAATAAAGAATGTATTCAATAGACATCAAACCAATAAAAATAATCTTCCAAACTAATGGTCTATTTTAATTAATGATCAGCAATACTCTCACACTTGGTGTTTTTAGTAGAGAGAATTGAGCGTACAAAAATCTCTTAAGAATAATAGTCAAAGATGTTCTATAAGGAATAATGGGTAATCAAAATAACCAAATTCAGCTATTTATAGTATAAGGGTATAAGTTTAATATTTGAAACTTGGAAATAATTTCTGTTCAGTTTTGGGCGGCTCTTTGGATAATCTATCCAAGGTTAGACGGTTTGCCTATCCTTCTATCCATTGCAGCTCTTAAATAGTGAACTTTCTCTCAAATGGTACCATGTTGGATGAGGCATCCAAGGTTGGGTAGTTCTTCCATTCTTTCATCTATTCCTTCATTTTATTCATCAGGATTTTGATGGTAGCTTTGAACAATTTATCCAAGACTAGATGAACCATCCATTTTTTGGATGAAAGTAGCTTTTTTAAATAGTTTAGATTCCCCTGGATAGAACAAATTAGGCGAACTGTCCAGGGCTGGACGAGTCAACCAATCTGTCTTCAAACCTCAGCTTTCTTATATGATTTATCCAAAGTTCCAAACTCAAACTTTACCCTGCATAAGCATAGAAACACATCAAATCACCCAAAATTTACTCAACAACATGCACTTATTCATAGTTTTAAGTGAAATATTTGATATCAAATGCCATCACTTAAGGGACCGACTCTAAGGAAGGGGGATCAACACTAACATATTGCACAAAGTCCAAAAAGGATAAACACACCTTCTACATCAACTTCCAATCATGAAGGAAAGATATAAATCTATAAAGATGCAACCCATACGTACCCTTCTACTCTACCCTCGGAATACCAAACATGTATAAGGTTACAGTCTTGGTATGGCAATCTAAGACAGCATGATACAGGGGCAAGCCAATCCATACCCAAAATAACTTGAAAATCTATCATATCAAGAAAAACCATGTCTAACCAAATCTCGTATCCCGACAAGACAACAAGATGAGATCAGCACACCCGATCCACCACTAGGACTCTTCCACGAGAGTAGACACACAAAGAGGTATAGCTAATGCTTTAGATAGGATATGAAAACCAATGGAAAAATATGTAGATACATAATGATGGGTAGATCCTAGATCAAACAGAACATATGTATGCCAATGGAAAAGCGGGACGATACCTGTGATCATAGCATCAGAATACTCAATATAAGATCTCCCTAGAAAGGCATAGCACTTTGTGCACCCACTTTTGGGATGAACTAAAGAATTAACCAGACCTCTCCTTGCCTGCTTTGCGCCTCTACCAGTCTAGGTACCTCTCAGGCGTAGTTTCCCTAACTAAAACCTTAGAACCCTAAAAAAATACAGAGTATCTCTCAAGTTGATATGGTGTCACTTACTAATCAAATGTCTTGAATATCCATAAAAGTAAAAATATCTAGGGACTGAAGGTTTCTAAGAAAACTCTGAGAACTCGAGTAGCCACATCGACCCAGAAGCCTCTGATAAGACCCACAAGAACTTACTATTGGGCTGGATGCACTTTGAACCCCCTGACTAACACCCAAAGTATGTAAAGCTACCTAAAATAGAACTCAATGGTGGGAATGAACACTATGAAGAAAAGGCCCTATGCCTCCAGATGAGGATAAAAAAAACTGACCAGAAGAAAGAGGCCTCTTGCCTATGCTGTCACTAAACTGGACCCTACGAAACTGCTCAAAGCCTGTAACTGCCTTAATCACACCATGAAATATCTTCCTCCATCTAGGAGGCTCTAAATACAAAATTTTGGAGAGGAGAGTTCAACCCCCTCATAGACCTAGCTATCTTCTCCTGCTCATCTGGTATGATTGTCAAGGCATGTCTGGATAGTTCATAAAATTAGGACACATACTCATCCACGGTTATACGATCTTGTCTAATCACATTAGATTGGCTACGAAGACCATCCCTCACATCGATAGACACATATCTATACATAAAAGCTCTAGAAAATATCTCTCAATTCATGGGAGGAGACTCATCTGGTCTTGAATAAACATAAGAACACTACTACTGTCTGGATGGCTCTCGAAGCTAAAAAATAATATAATCTACCGCATACATCTATATCAACCCAATACTTAGGAGTAGCTCATGTAAAGTCGTCAGAAACTTGTATGGATCTTCAGTCAGCCTACCCTAAAATTGCAGTAGGTCCATCTTCCTAAACCTCTCATACCTCCACTGTTGCTCATCCAAAATCTTAGTAATGACAATACCTATAGCCCCGATCCCTGAAAGTATGAGCACATGAACTTAAAGTGCAATAGGTGTCTACTCCACTTACCCCTGAACTACTGGTGGATATCTGTTGAAACTTGAATCTCAGGTGGCTGAACCTCCTGAATTTGAACCACCAGTGGCTTAGCCAATGAATTATTAACTCTCGAGATAGCATGCTGATCTAAGGTATCTTCCCCGAACATAGTCTACGAACCTAAGGGTGTACCACCCTATTCTATTCTCTCCAATACCCCCAAAACCCTCAATAAGGTGTCCTGTAGTGATAGGGGTGTCATGCACTCCTGAGGAACCTTCTCCTCATCTCTATCAACCTGAGGCTCAAGAGAGGTTACCCTGGCATGTCCTCTGGTTGGGGATTCTCTCCTAGCTTTTCCTCTGGCTCTACCCCTGCTGATTGGGGATGCTCTCCTAGCTCTACCTCTAGCTCTTCGTCGGGCAGCAAGCTCGAGTACACACTGGTCATCTCCATGTATAGTGGATCCAGTCCATCTGTCAAATAAAAACACGTAAGGACTCATTGCACGGGAATCAACCATGCTAGATAAAAATGAAAGAATAAAGAGATGTTTTACTAGAGTTCTGTAACCTCTTGAGGATAAGTAAGAGACGTCTCCATATTAATCTGCGAGACTCTTAATAAACTTGGATTTTGTACAGTAGGACTTACGGACCTAAGGCTCTGATATCAACTTATCACACCTTGAAAATCAGCCTAACTCATGGATTAATAAAAAAACCAATTTAAATGCGAAAAATAATATATAAGTAAAATATAAACATGTGTAAGACTTGAATATATCCAGAACAAGGTAGCCACTATATAAAGCTAGTAAGTAATAGTTTATACAAGTTTGTTCTAAATATCGAAGTCTTTAAAAAAAGATAAAACTCCAAGATAATGAAAAGAGACTCCGGAGACTGCGAACGAGTGCCAGCTAGCTCTAGAATTCCTTGATGAGTGGCTAAGTATGAGGCAAGAGATCAAGAATGGCCTATTGTAGCACCTGTACAAAAGTACAGAAAAAAGCAAGGGTGCGTACCAAACAATGGTATTCAACAACATCCTTGGGTAGTCTAAATATAAATAACTAGTGACTACTCCTGAAATCCAACCACCCTCCGATGCTACAACCTGCAAATAGTTTATATACAATAACCAAGCCAAAAAAAGCATAACAAAACATATATAAATCTAAGTAACCCTCTCAAGGTACACCTACCACCAATTCTACCAACACAGTGATCACCTCAAGACGGTAAAAAACCTCAAGTCTAATCAAGTATCAGTGGAAAATATCAACTAGTAGTCATGGATATTAAATAATCATCGAATATCACTAAGTAGAAATAAGAAGTATAGTTTACTGTTTGAATATCAAGTAATCTCAAAGCAACACCAATTTGTAAATAAGTACAAGTTCTCGAGGGAACATACCAAATAAGAAGCAAATCAAAGTAAATGCAATGCATAATTAATCATGATGCATTTATGTACTATATATACACACCCACTATCGAGACCGTCACAGTCGGGATCCATGGGTGACTCACAAGGTCCATGCACACCTGCTACCGAGATCATCATAGTTAAGTTCAAGTATTTTTGTTATCTCAAATATATGCATACTGCCGAGACCATCTCAGTCAAGATTCCAATCAATATGCTAGCTTAATAATCTACCTACTACCGAGACTGTCACAGTTAGGTTTCCAATATCACTTTGTTTCCTTGGAAATGTGGCCTAATCATTTCCATACTCAAGTATAAAAAAATTGCACATAATAGAGAAGTAACAGAAGTATGATGTTCAATTACAATAAATCATACGGGAATCAACTCAATACAGAGGTAAAATCATCAAATCATCCATATTATTATAATTTTTACATTGCTTTGAAAATGATATATGTCAACCAATGGAGTCATCCTAAGGTAATTTTCATTGTTGTTTTAACTCAACATGTTCCAACCAAATCATGGAATTTCAACTAATTCACAAGGTAGAACAAAGTGATGAATCACAAGATCACATCATTAATTTTAATCTCCTCAGTTTGAACTCAGCATATGCAATCCCAATAACCCTAATCATTTCCCCCAACAATATATAATCTAGAAAGTAATCACTAATACTTTATAAATAGGCCAACGAACCTCAACTTGCATAAAAATTGGAGAATTATCTCACTTGTGAGCTTTTCCCTTCCTTTGAGCCTCCAAACGAGCGTAATCTTGTTATCATTCACAAGGAACACAATAAAATACCTCAATCAACACTAAAGACTCAATTAATCAAAGTTTATGCAAGAGCTAACCCCATGACCACGGGGTCAAAACCGAAAATTTATCATAAAAATATGTTACTCAACACTTGGGTAAACTAAATATCAAATTTTATTAAAAACCCATTCCATTTCTCTATTGAAAATCCAAGTTTTATTAATTTTTAATTTATGTGAAAAATACCATTGTTGGTTTTAAAACCTTCAATTTATATGTAATAATCATGTTAAAGTAGTGGGGAATCATTGAAAAAGTGATTAGAAAATTTACCCAATTGATATCTTTGATATCGTTGCACAATCTTTACTAATGGAGTTTTAGGGTTGTAGTTTGCATGTAAAATGAACCAAGTTTCGTGAAAATTGATATAAAACATCACTGTTGAACAATGCCTTCACCACGATCACAGTGGGCCTTTCGTAATTGTGGTTCATTAAGTGAACTAGGGCAGTAGACAAACCTTTGAAAATGCGACATACACATCGCAAATGCTAAAAAGGAACAACATTACTCATCGCGAACTCAGAGACTAAGAGGGTTTGACCACCGCAATCATGGTCAAGCTCCGTGAACACGAAGATGCCTAGGAGACAGCAGCAGGGGCTATTTTTGATAGCAACTCACCACAACAATTCAATTTCCGAATGGACCCCCAGGATTCATTCGAAATTCCATGGCAATAAACCATATGTGAAAACATATTACTTTCGATAATTGAGACTCAATGGAACCATCAAAGTACAAGTACACGGTGTCCTTGACCCAATAATCTCTAAGGTTCCATTTTAACAAAAAACACTAAACAACCCAAATGCCCCCGAGACTTACAAAAAATATTAAAGACCTCATTATAGGCTCCAAAACTCAAAACTATCCACAACTTACTCAAAACTTATTTTGTTGCCGAACCAACCATGAAATGACACTTAGTTTGGCATAATGCAACTACGAGAAGGGTAAAATAGTCAAAATACACAGAAATCAGAAAAATTACCTTAAGGGTCATTACACTTTTCATGATGGATTATAGTTTATTCTTGTTCATTTTTCTCTCTCTAAGGCATTGGCCTTATTTTTTTTCCCTCCAAGGCCAAACAAACATTTTTATCTATTTGGGTATGACTTCCTAAATGATCTACAAAATACTGTGATATTATTATACATTAATAGATGGCATGAAAGTTGAACTTCTCTTAAAATTGACACATGCACATTCTTAACACAAATGTCGTTATGTTAGTATTTACATCAAAATGTCATGGAAAAATCCCTTTAAGGCGCATGTTTACATTAGATATGATAAATAAATTATCATATTGGTTGAATATACTACTAAAAGAAGTATACCAGGTAGATAAGTAATATAAAAAAAATTGTTCTCGTAAAGATTTTCTAGGTTAAATTTTTAAATTAGATTAAACCATCAGCATAAATTATTCAAGAGATTACCAAATTTGGGTGTTATAACTATCTAAAATAGAAAGCATAAACAAAAATATTAGGCTTTTGAGATTAAAAGATGGAAAATATATTCCAGGATTACAGGTTAAATCTTTAGTCTTATTGAATATCCATTTTAACTAGCTACTTCGATTATCATAGAGTTGATATCATTCATGGGCTCCTTCCAGGTATCTATGTACCAATTCAAATTATCCCAATACCCATTTCCTATGATAGTCATTGATAACACATCTACATGTATTTTATCTAACTAAGAAATACACAGAGGTGGAGCTAGGTGGTGGGAAGGGGGTCCGAACCCCCTTCGTTAGAAAATTATATTGTATATATACCGTTAAATTGTTTTTTAGGTATACATATCTTAGTGGATAAAGGTAGTTCAACTATGTCCAAAGGTTGGCAGTTTAATTCCTTTTTACAACTACCTTTAGTCGTTCTCCATTGTCAGAAATTCTCGCGAGTCATGAATTCGTTACTTATTTTTGTCTCCTTTTTAATGTATAATTACTATTAATGAGAGTAAGTTTATTTTTATTTATTTGAACACATTGAATTTAACTTCCGAAATAATATTTAAACTATAATTTTTGTCATGACTCAAAAATCAAGTTGTGATGGCGTCTACATTTTCTTCTATAGACAAGCCTAATCCTGGCCTAGAGCGAATAGTAGTGGGCCAGTAATAAGACCCCAAAAACAAAAAGGAGGAGGAGAAGTAGAGATAGGAAAGAAGGGTAGGAAAAAAAGAAATCTAGAAATATAAAACCAAGCATAAAAACACTCTCAAGACCTGGTGTCATGGCTGTAGAGCATCTATATACATGAATAAAAAATACAACTTCTAATGGGGCTACTACAAAAATGGCTTTCCAAGAACCGACTAGGATAACTTTGAATTTGAAAGGAAAACCGGCCAGCAAGGACGCTAGCTACTCACCAAATCTCCAGAAAATACCAGTTGCTGTGCTCGATCACGTTTGTTGAAAAGACTCGTACTAGTACTTACATCATAAAAAATGTAGAAGTATAGCATTAGTACCAAAACAACGGGTACCCAATAGACATCATAGGCTGACCAGACATCAGTAATCATAAAAGAGGTAAGGATAAACCAAAGTAAGTAGAGTAGAGGTGAAAAATGGACCATCCTGAAGGGCAACTATAGTAGCTGTTAGTAAGTACAAAGATAGGGTAATAATCATCAATGTATACGGGGTATCGTCTAACAGTGAAGAGGATCCATTAACAAGGTAGGTCACGCAGACAATGACTCGAGTCATAAGCAAATTGTTCCCACATATAACATGTACCTATAGTCCTAACATAACCAGTCTAAATAGGACCTATTAGAGTACAACTAACGTTGGTAATGTAGCTACTAATATATCAATAATAGCGGTAAGGAAAGTAGTCAATTATACCAAAGAACAGAGATTTGATATGTTCCCTCTCTGGAATGGTCCCAAGTCAAAAGGGCTATAGAGGAAGCACAGAAAACTACTGGTATGTTCCCTCTCTGGGATAGTCCTGAATCAAGAAAAACCCATGGAGGACTCAAATTGTATACCTTGTATAGAAGTGCCGGAATGCTCCCTCTCTGGGATAGTCCTGAATCGAGAAGGACCCTTGGAGGACTCAAACACATATATTAAAACCAGAAGTTGACATGCTCCTTCTCTAGGATAATCCTAAATGAGAAGGACCCATGGAGGAAACAAACCAAATACCACTACTCCCCTTTATATCCCTCCCCCGGGCTATACAACATGGTCCAAGAATAACAACCTGGATCGGCAGGGTCCATTAAAGGTCTTGAACCTATATGAAAAACCTTATAACCATCCCACCAGTAGTATATTCATCAAGGCAAACGTGCCAACACTAGCGTTCAATCTGTATATTATATCTCAGTGGGACCTATGTATCGCTATACAAGCATAACTCATATCATAGAAAAATTCCTATTGTCGTCACATAAATAGTATCACAGATCATGGAACTTGCAAGGGGATCATCTCAAATGGTGCGGTAAAATAGCGTCCTACCATTCATAGGGCCAGACCCCAATAACATAAGTACATGGAATCTAATTCCCATTAATCCCTTGTCCAAACCATTGAATAGATGCCAAGAACTTGCATGAAACATAGTCTCTCATAGCCCCACCATGATCCAACACCCCAACTAACTGTACTAGAGGTTTCATAAATTCCTACTGGCCCAAGTACACATGTATACAGGAAGAACTACATATCTATCATAGCTTAGCCAGAGACCCTATAACCCCTAGATTATACTAGGACAGTGAAAAGTATCACTACACGGGTATGCTAACTACCCAACATAGCTGTTTCTGGATAGGTACAACACTACACCGAAGGGAAGTCACTATCAACATAGCTATGACCAGCCAAGTACGAGGTCACCACGTAAGGCAACAGAGTGTCTTGAATAGCTTTACATGCTAAATATGGCCCAAAGGCCACCCATGCCCAAATCACATACACAACGTGTCAGATAGAACACAAATAATTAGCCTACCAAGATCAGCTTTAACTCCACTAGCGTACATCGAGGGATAGCTGCTCAGCTTTGATCACTAGTTTAATCCCCTCCCCACACTACAGTCTAGAGTCGGAGTGAGACACGCGATTAGGGAAATACGTCCCCAAGGTAAGTAGTTAAGCTACAAGCTAGCTAAATAAGCCATAAGTTGGATAAATAGGCATATTGAGACCTGAATAATCATCCAGACCCGAGATGGCGCTTTACCATACATACACTATCCTAATACCCAATTTGAAGAAAGTAGAACATAGCCTAACTAGTTTCCAGTGATATCCTTGAGAAGTGTGCTGCAAATTTCCAAAGTCACGTATGAAACTCAAAATTATGCAAGACTATCAAAAACATAACAAGTCTCTCAATACGAGTAAAACAAGACCCATATAGCTATATAAATAGTGGGGTCAAAGTCATGGCTAAATTCGGGTCTATAAACCCTAATAGCTCAAAAACTAAAAATATTTATTCCCACATGTAGAGCACAACTCGTATGTCGTAAGGTATAAAATAGAGCTAATTTTTATGGTAGAATTGAAAGATATAAGCTTTGAAAGTTTATATTCAATAGAATAGCTATAATAAAAGCGAGTACACGAATTTACTCGGTAGAATTAGGCATAGAACTACGAAAAAATATTTTTATAGATTAAAACTACAATATAACATTTCAAAGGACCAAATATAAGCTTGGGGGAAGGAGAATATTTCCTAGAAATAATGAGAAATGAGAAAAATAGCCTCTGGACTATTTTTATATGCACTAGCTGAGGGTGGCCGATCACATCCTCCCAGCGCGATCGTACTGAAGGCGGTCCTCGGGCGGTACCATGATCGTGACTCTCTAGCACAATTGTAAAAAAGAGAAAAAGCCAGTACTTGGTACAATCCCGCTCCCTTAGTACGATTGCGCTAAAAGCTAGTGCTAAAATTTCAAAACTCACTTCTTCAAGTATAGAATTAAATCGGTGTCCGACTTCGTCGACCCATGATGAGCTGGTAGAATACCAACTTATTATGTTTTTAATATTAAAATATTATCTGTAAAAAGCTTGTTGGTAATCAGTTTTTGTTCTAATGAGTGGCCTAAGTGTGGATTTTACAGGAACAGTAGGATCAAAAGGAATTGGAGAAAATAAGGGACCAAACGCCAAAGAATGAGGTAACATGTGCATATTAAGAGCACCACTCCATCAAAAAAAATCAAAGCCACTGAAGGCATTGTACGAACTGCATAATCCATTAGGGGAGTGCACAAATCAGAAGGAGACCGCACAAATTAATCGCACAACTGATTGCCAAAGCAAGGATCACTAGAAGCATTGTGCCACCACACAAATAGCCTTGAAGCCGCAAAATTGAGTCGCATAATTCACTGACTGGTTTTGCAGCTCAACTGTACGAACCGTATAATATAATATGGAGCTGGACAATTATATGGAGCTGGACAATTTGTCTTGAAACTGCACAATGGAGCCACACAATATTTTTTCTTGTTGTGTAGTTCAATTATGCGAATCACATAATCAAATGTACGATCGCACAACTCATTATGCGGTTATCACATCTAGCATTGAGGGTCAAATTTGTCTTTCCATTTTTGATATTTTCCTAATACATCTAAATAGCTTTTCTGATGATGTAAGGGCTGCTGGATTTTTACTCTTTGAAAATACAAAAACCCTAGTTTGTGGTAGGAACTTGGAGTAGCTTTTTTTCACTCCTTACATTTATTGGTTGTACGTTGAGTTGTTGAGCTGAGAATTAAGGATTAATGGTAGAGCATGAGATTAAAAATATGGGTATTTATTCTTACCTCATAGATATGAGTAACTAATCTTCTATCTCATAGGGATGTGCATTAATGGGTGCTCAAATGTTCTTGAATACTCACTTCTAGCTTCTAACCTCAACTTTTGGATATGGTTATTTTATTTTCTTCTTGTTTACATGTTATTTTGAGGGAAACACGTTGTTTCCATCATTTCTTGAGAAAGAATGGAAGAAACTAGTGAGGAGTAATAGAAGCAGGGACTTGAAATCATATTTCATGTAATGGTTAATGCGAGAGATAGGTTAACTACTTGAGATTTAGAGGTTGCTCTTCTAAGGACATGCATTGAGGTTTGAGAAAACTCTAGCATTGTGGGGTTGTAGATAGAGAAATTGCAATCCTAGTGTAAACCTCATCTACCCATGACCTTTGTTAAAGAAGAAGCTAGTAAAGAGTATTCAAGTGCATTTATGACCCACAGTGGCACACCCTTGGGAGCTCACGACACTTGACATTTCACACATTTAAATTAGCACTTACTTGATTTTAGATCTTTCATATTGGAGTAGTTGAAACACTGATGATATTAAGTTCTTCCCCACTTTTTTATTTTGTAAATATACATTACATAGATATAAAATGAGCAAACAAGAATAAATCTTAACACTTGTGGGTTAAATCTATATCTCTATTCTGTGTCGAACTCCAAGTTGGGTAACTTTATGAATAACAACGGGACATTTCTAAAATGAGAAGTGCATATGGACATCATAAAAATAGCGTTGTTGTAGGGGAATAGAATTTTATTATTTTTGTCCATCACAGCGCCAGACATGAATGATGGTTATCAGGGGAATGAAGCTTTTTATCGAGGCTATGTTGATGATGATTGGATCATTCTTGGCCACACTCCAAGTGCCATCCGCCTACCCCTATAGGATACAAATGTTGCCTTTCAAATAAATAGCACCATGCTACATTGTTGCAAATGAAAGGCTCATTTATAGGGAAACCTCATGAAGACCCGAACCAGCACCTTAGAAATATTGTAGAAGTATGTCAACCCTATACCATTACCAACATCTCACAAGAGTCCATGCGTTTTAGACTCTTCATATTCTCACTAACAGGAGAAGCCATCATCTAGTTCGAAAAATTTCCTGAAGGATCTATAACTTCATGGAATGAATTGATTGAAGCATTTTTGGAGAGGTTCTTCCCACTAGCTAAGATGTTGTAACTTCGTGATGAGATGATGACCTTTTGTCAGCGGCGAGGGGAGGAATTTCACGAGGTGAGGTACAAAAAGTTATTGAATCAATGACCCACTCATGGCTTATCTAATGAGGTCCTATTTTAAACTTTCTACCGAGTCTTAAATTCCACAGAAAAAGCCATCGCTAAAAACATAGCTGAAGGCTCATTCATGGATCAATCATTTAGCATTGCAAGAGGTATGCTTGAAAGGGTGATTAAGACAAACCTAGATTGGCACACTAGAGAAGGAGAGGTGGCCATAGGGGCTCCCTCCGCTGATATCTCTAGTGAGAAAAGATGGAGAAAGGAAGAAAGGGAATAAAGTATGGCTAGATTGATCACACAAGTAGACCTACTCACCAAGCTTGTGGTAAGTTTAGGAACAAAAGGTATGAAGGCTGTTGCCTTACAAACTAGACCAAGTCAATATCATGAGGAAGATAGTGAGTTGGGTAGCGAGGAAGATACTTATTTTATGGATGACTTCTTGGTGGTGGGGGATTTATTTGACCAATGCCTAAAGCATTTGAGGGAGGTGTTGAAACGATGTGAAGAAACTAATCTTGTATTGAATTGGGAAAAGTGCGATTTCATGGTAAAAGAAGGTATTGTTTTGGGGCATAAAATATCAGAAGAAGGGATTCAAGTAGAAAAAGCAAAAATTGAAGTGATTGCAAGGCTACCACATCTGTAAAGGGGGTATGTAGTTTTCTTAGGCACGCAGGTTTCTACAAGCAATTTGTAAAGTATTTCTAAAAGATTGCATACCCTTTGTGAAAGCTCTTGGAGAAAGATGCAAAGTTTGAATTGAGTTAAGATTGGTTGAAAGCTTTCAAGTTCATAAAACAAAAGTTGACCACTGCCCCCATTATCATTGTCCCTGATTGGTCGCAACCCTTTGAATTGATGTGTGATGCAAGTGGGGTAGCACTTGGGGCTATTTTGGGTCAATGAAGGAACAAAATGTTTCAACCGGTGTACTACACAAGAAAAACCTTGAACACTGCACAAAAGAACCACACAGTCATTGAGAAAGAATTATTGGTTGTAGTTTATGCATTTGAGAAATTCCATACCTACCTACTAGGCACCAAAGTCATAGTACATAACGATCATGCTTTCTTTTGATATCTCATGACAAAGAAAGATTTCATGCCTCGATTGATCTGCTGGGTGCTCTTGTTGCAAGAATTTGATTTCATGGTCAAAGATCGCAAAGGATGTGAAAATCAAGTAGCGGATCATTTGTCGCAACTTGAAGCGAAAGAGAATGTGGAGGATGTAGCGGCAATTGCTGAGACATTTTCAGATAAACACATTATGGCCATAGGGGAGGGAATGAGACCATGGTACACCGACTTGGTGAACTACCTTGCTTGTGGTACCCCGCCAGACGACCTCACCTATCACCAACAGAAAAAATTCCTGCATGATGTGAGAAGCTATTTTGGGATGACCCGTAACTTTTTAGGACTTGTGCAGATGGTGTGATTCGAAGATGTATTCCTGAAGGTGAAATGAAGTCCATTTTGAAATCTTGTCATGCATCATCGGTCGGAGGGAATCATGTCAATGTAAGGAAAACTTCTAAGGTACTCCAATGTGGCTACTATTGGCCAACATTTCATCGAGATGCATATGAATTTATGAGAAGATGTGATCAATTCCAAAGGCAAGGAGGGATCTCTAGGAAGCATGAGTTTCCCTTGACACCAATCTTAGAGATAAAATTGTTTGATTTATGGGGAATTGATTTCATGGGCCCGTTTGTAAGTTTGTATGGCCAAAAATACATTCTAGTGGCGGTGGACTATGTCTCAAAGTGGGTTGAAGCAACTGCTCTCCACGACAACGAGAGTAGAAGCGTGAGCCGGCTCATCAAGAAAAACATTTTCCCTCTCTTTGGGATCCCTCGTACTATGATTACAGATAGAGGGTCTCATTTTGGCAACCGCCTGTTTAATACATTATTGGCTAAATACAACGTCAAACAGCAAGTAGTGGCCCCCTATTACCTATAGACAAACGGTCAGGCTGAAGTTTTGAATCAAGAAATTAAGAGTATTTTCCATCACAGGCCTATCAAATCGTGCATTGAACTAATCCAGATAGCTATTAAAACTTGACCAAGAACCACAGATAAAACCATGGTCCATGGATCCAACCAGTGAAACTCAGTTCTTGAAATTTTAGCATGTTTCAGCAAGGGTAGTTTAATTTTTTTCCTTTCGTTTTCTATCCAACAGTACATTGTGTTACCTGCTAGAGGAGGGATTAAAAAACTTGGTCAATTATTTCCCCTCGTTTACTCTCAGACTTTAAAAACTCAAAAAAGTGATTCAAATCTTCTCAAGCTGGTCAAGCCTAGGGTTTATCTTCTCAAGGCTAAAACTGTCAAATAGGCTGGTCCGAGACAGTCCGACCATAAATATTTGGCCCATACAGTCTCGGTACCTAGTGGGATGGTCCTAAATAGGGAGGTACAATATCGGTTGGGTTCCTTGGTCCATCCCAAGTCTCTTTTACTGATTAACAGTGTCAAGTACAATGGGTTAGTCCGACTGAACACTGATTGTCTTAAAAAAAATTAAAAGCATTTAATTTATAGAAATATATATTTATTTACTTAGTTTAAAGTTAGTATGAGTATATTTCACTCCCCAAAATTCAAAGCATGATGGAACCTACCTTCCCAAACTGGTAGGTCTGCCTAACTCACAATTAATATAAAGGAAAAAAAATGCGAAAAATAATACACAAATATAGTATTTATGCGAAAGTCTTATAATATACCCAAAATCAGGTAGACATTGTACAAAGCCACTAAGTAATAATTAATGTAAAGTTTGTCTCAACAAGTCTTTCAAGTATGGTAAAGACACTGAGAAAGTAAAAGGAGACTCCGGACATTGCAAATGAGTGACAACTACCTTTAGAAGTCTCGGAATATGCCACTAGAAATGAGAAGAAGACTCAAATTGATCCACTATAACACTTGCACAAAAGTGCATAAAAAGGCAAGGGTAAGTACAAAATAATGATACTCAACAACATCCTTGGTTGGTCTAAGTATAAAGAAGTAGTGACTACTCCTGACATCCTATCACCCTCTAATACTACAACCTCCAAACAATATATATATACAATATCCCAACAAGCAACATAATTCAAAATATATAAAAATATAAGTAACGGTCACATGGTATGACTACTCACCAACTCTGAAGCATCAGTAATCACCTCAATATGGTCAACAATATCAAATTTGATCAACTATCAATGGGAAGTCTCAATTCAAAGACATTTATCATGAATAATCGTTGTTATCATCAGGTAGTAACAACAAGTTTAGATCATAATTCAAGTATAGAGTGATCTCAATACAACATCAATTCTTAAATAAGTACAAGTCATCTAATGGAAAGACAATCCAAATACGAAGCAAATTAGGGTAATGCAATACAACATGAAAATAATCAAAATATATGTCTGCCTTATTTGTACACACCTGTTGTTGAGCCCTTCACAGTTGGGACTTATGGGGGATTCATAAGGTCTATGCACACCTGGTGTCGAGACCTTCACAGTCAGGTTTAAGTTCATTTTTTACCTCAATAATATACCTGTTGTTGAGATTGTCACAGTCAGGATTCCAATAACAATAAAATACCTCACTAGTCTGCCTGATGCCGAGAATTTCACAGTCAAATCACATTATTAATATAATACCTCAATAATATGCCTGCTTCCGAGATTGTCACAATTAGGTTTCCAATATCAATTTGTTTCCTTAATAATGTGAGCTAGTTAGTTCCATGCACAAATATCATCCATGTGCATGTAGTAGAGAAATCATAGAAGTATGGTGCGCAATCACACAAAATACAAGGAAATCAGTCCATCAAGGAGACAAATAATCATCAGATTACCATATTAATATAACCTTTAAGGGCTTCAAAACATTATATATTTGAACAATTATGTTATTACAGGGAAATGTTTCATTATAACTTTATCCCAATATTATCACCTCAAATTAAGGTATTTTAACTAGTTCAAGAGATGGAATAAAGTCATGCATCACAAAATCATAACATCAATTAATTCTCTTATTTTAGCCCAACATATGTCACCACAATCAACCCCAAAATAATTTACCTTCCCCATCTATACAAAATCTAGCAACTAATCACTAATACTTTATAAAGAGACCAAATAACCTCAACTTGCCTTAGACTTTTGAAGAACCAAGTCGCTCTGGAGTTTTTTTCCTTTTGGAATGCCTTCATCGGTGCACAATCTAGTTACTAACAAAAAGAATACAAAAAAATACACAATAATAAACATCAAACTAGAATAATTGAAGTTCATTCAAAAAAATCACCCAGACGCAATCAAAACCCGAACTTTATTATAGAAATATGTTACCCATCACTTGAGAAATCTAGATATCAAGTCTTATTGAAAACACATTTCAATTTGTAGTGGAAAATAAAAATTTTTAAATTTTTGACTTCAAGGATAAAACCACAATTTTTAGGTTCAAAACCTTCAATTTCTATGTAATAATCATGTTAAAGTTGTGCGAGTCTGATGAAAAAGTGATTAAGAATCTTACCGAATTGATATCTTTGAAATTATTGCTCAAACTTTAATAAAATGGGTTTTTGAAGTTGTGGTATTGCATGAAAAGTGAAAAAACAATATAACTTTCTATTTTAAAACACCCAGTGAATTCTGTTTTAAAACACACAAAAGGCAGGACGTGACCACGACAACACGAAGGATTTACTTCATCGCCATTGTGGTCTTCCACCTTATTATTGCGATTCCCTAAGAATCAGCCTCATGTGATAGTGGACAATATCCACGCGATTGAGACACACAAAACTCAAGCCTTCTTGATTGCGGTCCTTATCACACGATCTCGATAAAGGCAATAAAGTTTTGGCAGCAGTAAAACAACAAAACAGGCAAATATTAAAATACTCCGGATGGACCTTCAGAATTTTTTTGGAATCCCATGTAAATAAACCATTTATGCAACCATACTAGTTTTGATGTTTTGGACTCAACGAAATCATCAAAATACACATAGAAAGTGTCCTTGACCCGATACTCGCTAAGGGTCCATTTTTATCTAAAACACCAAAATGACCAAAATATCCCTAGGGCTATCGAAAAATAAAAAAGACTTTATTCTGGGATACAAACCACATTCCAAATTTAGTAGAATCATCAAATTTTCAATCTAGGCACTCTAAGTCTATGTTGACCAAAGTCAAGCGTTTAACTTAAAACTCAACTTTATTTTGCCAAACCACCCAAATTCACTATGAATGGACTAAACAGAAAATAAAAGTGCTACTAGATCAAAGTCGACATTCTAAATCTGATGGGACTGAAGGATTTTTGCTTCGAGGTTCCAGACTCCAAATGAGCCTTAGAGTTTCATAGTTCACACTTTAAAACTTTGAAACTCAAATTTTGAAGATCTTACTCAAAACTCATACCGTCCCCAAACCAATCATGGAGTCAAACTTAGTTTGGAATAATGCAATTATGGAAAGGGTATAATAGTCAAATTGCACAAAAATTTAAAAAGATGACCTTGAGGGTCATTAAAGTATACAAAAATTATTAATAATATACATATATACTAATGATATATATATATATGAAAGATATATATTATATACTAACGATATATACTAATTATACTAAATGTTGTCATGGTCCTCGGGCCATTGCTGTGTCCTTGCGTGGTTTCTGTGACTAGAATATTTCAGCAGTTGTTCCAAGTCAAAAATGGCTTGCTGGAACCAATAATATATTTCCCCGGCTGTTTTGTTGTGTTTATCTCGATTTTCCTATTTTGAAGTCTTAACTTTAGAATTGGGTAATTCAAGAATAAAATCCTTGAAAATGTAATCAGAATTAAATTTTGACAGTTTCATTAGCTCTAGAATGCGGTACTTTAGTCTAAAGAGACTCTTTGTTTGAATTCGGAGGTTTTCAGTTGCGGTGTTATATAGTTAGATTAAATCGTATTATTTTAAATAATAATTGTGTCTTTTCTTTGAAAAAATAAAATAGACATTTTCAGTGTTTTTCTAAGAGTATTGTTAATAATTATGAAATAATTTTCTAAATATTATGAGATCATAGTTATTTATTTTACAAAAAATTGTAAGCAATTAATATTATATCTGATTAGCGGGGCTAGTTATGTAAAATTTATTATTTAAGGGATAAATTTTATTAGAAATAATTTTCTACTAGTTTTGATATATTTAAAATATTATGAGTATTTTATAACGAGTCTATACAATATCCCAATATATATAAACTGTGAGGTAAACTAAAATAGAGTGCCACCTAATCCACATGTGGTAGTGGGAGGAAGGAATGGATGAAACCTTGCATGGATGGCCATACCCATTGGAGTCTTTATTATTTCACATATATAAAATGAAATCAATTGTCAATTTCATATGTATAAAATGAAACAAGTGCTTGATAAATGATAAAAATGAGAATTGTGTCACAGAATGTGGCGAACTGAACTTAACTCTAATTTCAGTGAGTTGTTCTTCTTTATTCTCCATTTATATAGCAACCTACAAGCTATAATGTGGGATTATTTAGGGATTGTTCCTCATCCTTCCAGGTATTCTTGTATAATTCTAGCATAATTTTTTATATGTAAGGTTTTGCATTTTTAATTTGAAGGTTAATGTATCACCTGTTTCTTAGCGATTAAGTCCATATTGAAACCATAATTTTTTGAAATTATGCTTTATGCATCGGTATTTTTAATTTTATTTTTGGGGATGCGGGGCCTACAAGCTCATTTTAGCTCGAATTTTAACACGAGCTTTTATATTGCAATATGGGTCTGTTTTTACTCATATTGACGTGTGGATTATATTTTTCTAACTTTTGTAATTTCGAGCTTTTTTTTATGATTTTTGGATATCACAGCGTGCTTTTTGAGGTTACCGCCGGAATTCAGGTAGGCTACGACTTACTTCTTTCAGACTGGGTATTTAGTGATGTATATGTTTTGTAAATTGCTAGCTCGGGGCTGGGTCACTAGTTTGGAGCCCCATCATTGTTGTTATCTTGGCCTATGACCTATCTTGTTGGAATTTTTGCTTGTTGTATATTCGTAGGGCTACCAGAATCTTCTTGTGTGTTAAACGCCATCTGGAATGTAGTTGAGGTTGGGGAGGGGATTACACTAGTTATTAGAGATTAGAAGTTATCCCTCTATTTTTATCTGGTGGCTTTAGAGTCGATCAAGACTACTGATTTGTTTTGTGTTACGAGCATGCGTTAATGTTTTAAACAATAATTGGGTTTCATGAAAAATGATAATCGAAAAGTAATTTATTTCTTATTATATTTATATTTTCCACCACTCCACTATGCTCATGATAAGTATGGAGTTATTTTCTCACACTATCTGATCCTATTTTCATACTATCAATATGGTTTTTGGATATTGCCTACATGGAGATAGGTGCATTTTTACTGAGATCTGGATTTTCCTTCATGGATAGACTTAAATTTTCCACTAAGATATGATATATAGGCTGGGCCTGGGTTTTGGCATTTATTCCTTGATGACCATTCCCTTGTGGACCTTTCATCCTAGGCCGCGATGTCGAGTAGTAGCGTAGCTCAGGGAAACGGTATACAGGAGTAGTAGTGGTATACAGAGAAGTCTTTCATGAGTCTCTCCCACCATGGCTGGTACGAGGAGGGAGCATATGAGAAATTTTTGTATTACCTCTTTGCATTGAATTCCTTGTGTTTGTTTGTACTCTTCAAGCTTACAGAGGAAGTCCTATTAGATTACTTATATACTGGTATGTTTTGTTGTGATCTAGGCTTGTTGTGGTTACATTCCTTACTTTACTTGTGATTAGTTATTCCATTACTTGTTTGGTATTATCTTTTATGATTTTCCCTTGTAGAGGTTATGTTAGAGCTCCAGGTACGTGCCACATTGTTATTGACTTGTCTTTTACTTAGGTGCAATTATGCGATATCTTTTTGTTATGATCACTCTTTACCTTACTTATGCTTGATTTTTCCTGGTCGACCTACGATGCCTATTGGGTACCTATTATTTTTGGTACTCATACTATAATTCTGTATCTTTTGTGATGCAAATACAGTATGGGCCAGTATAACGGACACGATCGTGTGAGATAGTTTGGTGCTGTTTTAGGAGATATGGTGAGAAGTTAGTGTTCTTGCTAACTGGTTTTCCTTATGTTATCCAAGTTGACCTAGTTTGGATTCTACATACATGTTTGTAGTTTTTCCCTTTGAGGGATTATATTTGTATTTTTGTGTATAGATGCTATATCCACGATGTAGATTCTGGGGGTTTTACTTTCTGTATGTATTTCTATATTCTCCTCCTTCTTTTTTTTCCTTTTTTCTACTT
>JBDJHY010169305.1:0-12375 GCA_039654485.1 Withania somnifera | reverse complement strand
AGCTAGGCCTAGAGGCCTCAGAGAGTATTTATAACCTTGTTCTTTTAATTTATACTTTGAATACAAAGTATGTTTTTAAGTGGGGTGAAGAATTCTTCCTATCTATTTATTTGTGTTGAACTGTGTTACAGGATTTTGTGTTTTTGTTGAAAAATTTGAAAAAATTAAAAGATTTTCTTTTAATAGTTGTTAGTTTTATTTTATTTTTATTGGGTATGTAGGTAAAAATCACACTTCGTCCACCCCTTGGTTTTTTTTTTGTTCTTTTTCGAAGGGGTTCCCCTTGAACCGATATCCCTTTTTGATTTTTAGAAGTAATTATTAATTTTTTTCATAGGTTAGGGATATTTCTCGATGATGGATGGATGAAGGACAACCGTCTTGAGTAAAAATTAGTCATTAGGAGTAATAAATTGGACCTTGTTACTAATTGCTAACTGAGTGCTCGTGTTAGACTATGATTGATATCATGGTGCAAGTTGTATTAAATTGTACAACATGTGAAAATTTAGTGTGAATGAATAGTTTTGAGACACCTTAGTTCATTTATTTGACTCTTGTATGTGTAGTTTAATTCTAAATTCTTGAAATTGCTTGGATGGGAATCTATGGTGAGCCTTCTTGAATTAAACATGTGCCATGTGTATAAGGAATTAGTGTATTCCTTGTTGCATATTGATGTCTAGAACTTTTCCGGTGTGTTTGAAAAGCTAAATGAAGAATGTTACGTTTAGGAGATGACATAGGCCTTCTTTGATAGCCTTGTTATAATCCCTCTTTTTATCTACCTTTGATATATGATCTTGTTATAATCCCTCTTTTTATCTACCTTTGTTGTTGCACCTTTAGCCTATTCTTTTGTAGCAGCATATGTAGCCTATTCCTTTTCTTTCATAGACCTTCAATTTGATCCCAACTCCTAAGTGTTTTATTTGAAAAATAAAAGTGAAAATGGAGTGTGAAAAATGAAGAAAGAAATAGGTAAATTTGGAGCCCTCAAAGTATGGTTTTGAGTGTAAAAATTTGTGTGTTAGGTGTAATGAAAACATAAAATTCATTGAATAATGAATCTTCTATTGATTGAGCAATACTCCTTAATGTATGTGAACTTTCTTAAAGATAAAGGGCAAAATGGTGTAAGAGAGGTGTTTGGAGAAAGTTCTCAATGAAATATAATGTATTAAAGCGCTAGGGAATCTTAGTCACTATTTTTATCCAAATAGTTCCTCCTCGTCCCTTAGCCTACATTACAATCCCTAAAGTCCTACTTGATATTGAACTTCGAAATCATAAATTACTAGAGTATTACACTAAGGGAAAGCCTACGGTTCATCATATGTAACTTGTGAATTCTTTGTGAGAGGGAGCAAGACTAGATTTATATACCCATTCTTATGCTTAATTGTGTACTTATGAATGAGTTGCGTAACTCTATTGTTGTGAGGGCATATATTTTATGAAATATAGGTGATCTGTATAAGGTATTGATTAAGAAATATACATGAGCTTTCTAAGTTTAAGAGTCTATTCTTGAGGCTAGGAGGTTTTTAGAAGTCATTCATGTGTTTTGAAGTGATAAAGTAACATGTTTGTTGTATACTTTTCACCTATGATAGTCATTGTAGTTATAGCTTGAGTTTATTGTTTCAATTAGTAATGTTAGCATATTTTTTAATTGTAATGATTTGTTTGAGGATGAACAAGGCTTTAAGTGTGGGGTGGTGATCTTAGGCGTATTTATACACCTAAGTGTCATTGTCTATGTACCTTTTAGCTTAGTTTTGAGGATAACTTGTGTTTTTTGTGGGATTAAATAATAATAATGGTGTAAATATATGTTATTTTTCATGTTTATAATGCTTAAGTTGCATTTGGTCCAAAAACATTACCAAAATAGAATAATAAATCTTAGAAGAGATAACTATTCCAATCAGGCTAGCTTAGGATTATTCTAGTGTACTTTATTTGAGTTTTGTGCATTGAATGGCATAATATTTGTTGTGAGATTTTGTAGGATGCCTTTGGGAATAATTCTAAGTCTACATAATGGTGAAAAAAATCCACCAAGGTGAAGAAGGAGTGAACTACACAAGCACAACTAGTTAAGCTAGCTAAGCTTGTATTTGTGTGTTTCTGAGCCACAAAACTTTTCTTGTGGGGAATAAATGGTGAGGAATGGAACATTTTTTAGAATATATTTTCATCTTGGTATGATATATTTATATTTTGAAATCAATATTCAATCTCAACATGAAGCAAAACAACAAAGAAAACTCAAGACGAGATGCCTAGCTTAGTCTATGCTAGTTTGGCGTAGTTTGATTGTGTTTTTGTGTTGTGGATGATTGTGCCGTGTTCATGACTGTGTTGGAGTAAATTTTCGATGTTTATTGACACATGTTGATAAATAAATCAAGAATTAATCTTGGGAGAAACTGTGGAAGTGATTTAGAGCAAGTATAAAGTAGGAGCATTGATGGAGTTCCAAGCGAGTTGCAGGTGTAAAGTTTTGCACACTAGGAAGGGGGATCTATGGGTGGCGTGGTGCACCCAAGATGAACTAAAAAGAGTGAAAAAAACTGCAGAGGAGGCACACTGATAGGCGTGACGCGCCTAAGCCATCCTAAAGTGAATTTTGGCTATTCCAAGGACCACGTACATTTATGTATGCGCTTGGGCACAACACTTTGCCGATGCAAAGTTCTACCTGGAGAGTTGCGTTGCGAAGGGGGAAAAATTAAATGACATTAAAACAACCAAATGTGATGATCTTTTAATAATAAGACCTAATACAGTCTTTGAAAAGGTCAAAGTGATATTAAGGGGCCTCACTCCATGCTAGATAAAGGCAAAACTTGTGTCCTTGAAACAGAAGTCAAGTCATGTGCTCCGTTATATTTCGAAGGTGAAGAAAAAAGGTCATTCATTTGATACTCAAGAAAATATATTAAGGGGGATGACTCTTCCCATCAAGAGGATTGAGGCAATTAACTTGTCCTCAAAGTTGCTTGAGAAGTTCGTTGCTCAAAACCCACTGAAAAATATGGCACTCCCTACAAAACACACAAAAGAGGGCTTCGATCCAAATGCTTACAAGTTATTTATAAAAATTGGTTACAACCCTAATGAGCCATAAAAATTAGGAAACTCCCATTGGACGCCTCAACCAGACAATCACGTGAAGTCTTAGGGTACACACCGCCACCGCTAGTTTGTATCACAATAAGACGAGCAAGTAACAACTACATCACTATAGAGGATGAATTTGTTTATTCCAATAGAAGGCCTTCTGTCTTTGATCGTCTTGGAAAACCAACCGCAAGAACGTTTGTTTTTGAAAGGTTAGGTCCATTAAATAAAGAGAAGAAAAATAACAAGCAGTGAAGAGTCTATGAAAGCACAATGATGCATGCCTAGCCCAGGATCCATAAAGATTTCCAGAGTCTGATTCCCTCTAGAATGAGGCGACATACAAATTTAGTGTTTCGTGTGAGGAGGTACTAAAGGCAAGAACTCATGTTTTGGTGCATACCGCAGAACATGAAGAAGATAAGGAGAGCTTGGGCTCATCGTACCATGTTACCTTACAAGCTAAGAATGATCCCTCATCTCAAGTCAAGCCTGGCAAGGAACTATTTGTCTATCGATGATGGTGATCCATAAGAGGAGAAGATGCAGGGGATGCTCCACAAGAAACTTGAAGAAAGGGTGAAGACCATAACAAAACCCTTAAAGGATATTAATCTTGGTACTAATGAGGACCAACGACCAACTTATCTAAGTTCTTTTCTAGAAGGTGATGATGAAAATGATTATGTGGATTTACTTAGGAATATACAGATGTTTTTTCTTGGAATTATAAAGAGATGTCTCGTTTGGATACCTAAGTGGCAATTTATCAATTAATGGTCAAGAATGGTGTCTGTCCTATTAAATAAGCCCAAAGACGTTTTATACCAAATTTGGTTCCATTGATTGAAAATGAGCAAATAAACTCATTGAGGTCAACTTTATTTGTGAAGTTAAATAGTGCACTAGTTTTTGAGTATTGTCCCGGCGCGGAAGAAGAATGAAAAAATTCGAGTTCACTCTAACTTTAGAGATCTCAACAATGTGTGCCCTAAGGATGAATTTCTATTCCCATTCAGAATTTATGATTGATGCTACAATTGGTTATGAGGTGACGTCTTTCATGGGTAGTTCATCAAGATACAATCGAATTCGCATCGTACCAGAAGATGAAGAACTCACCGCATTTCATACACCAAGGGTATTTACTTCTATAAGGTGGTGCCTTTTGGTTTAAATAATATTTGTGCCATGTATCAAAAGGTTATGCAGAATATCTTCGATCACTTGCCCCATAAAAATATTGAATGTTATATAGATGACTTAGTAGTGAAGTCAAGAAAGAGGTGCAACCACTTGAAAGACTTGAGAATGGTGTTTGAGTTGCTCTAAAGACATCAACTTAGGATGAACCCATTGAAATGTGCCTTTGGAGGACTTCAGGAAAGTTTCTTGGCTTCATTGTGCGATATCAAGGAATTGAAATTAATCAAGCAAAGATTGATGCAATTTTAAGATTCCCAAAGCCTCGAAACATTCACATGTTAAAAAGTCTTCAAGGAAAGTTAGCATACCTATGGAGGTTCATCTCGAATGTAGATTAAAGATGCCAACCGTTTTTCCATCTCATGAAGAAGAGTGTTCCTTTCGAGTGGGACCAAGCTTGTAATAAAGCCTCTGAAAGTATCAAATCATATTTGATGAAGCCTCCAATTCTTGCAACGCCCAACCTGAAAGCCCTTGATACTCTACATTACAGCACAACAAAGGTCAGTTGGAGAACTATTGGCTCAAGAAAATAGTAAAGGCAAAGAAAACTCCCTTTACTATCTAAGCAGAATGATGACACCAAATGAGTTGAATCATTCTCCAATTGAAAAGTTGTGTTTGACATTGGTATTCTCAATCAAAAAGATGAAACGCTACTTTCAAGTTCATGTTGTTTTTCTTGTGTCTAGGGCAAAGCCTATCAAGTTTGTGATGTCAAAACCATTCGTCAGCGGCCGACTCGCAAGGTGGTATCATTAGTTCTAATAGTTTGTGATACATCTCGAGAAAGCTGTAATAGGGCAAGCATTGGTAGACTTCTTAGTATATCACCTGATACCTGATGATTAGGAGCTGACCGATGAACTTCCCAATGAGGATGTAATGGTTATTCAAGTTAGGCCTCTATCGAAGATGTACTTTAATGGTGCCCCGTATCATGGTGGAGCTAGTGCTGGCGTGGTGTTTGTACTCCACAAAGAGAGGTTCTCCCATATTCCATCACCTTGACTAAGCGTTGTTCCAACAACATCGCTGAATATCAAACACTAATACTTGGACTTGACATGGATATCGACATGAAGCAACTGCAATTACAAGTCTTTAGTGACTCTCAGTTAGTGATCAAATGACACTTAGGAAACTATAAAGTTAAGAATCCTGAGCTATGACGGTATTACGATTACACTTAAAAGTTGATGGGATGGCTTAGAGATGTAAACCTTCAACACATACTAAGGAAGGAAAAAAAATAAGAAGATGTCTTGGGTGCTTTAGCTTCAACCCTATCTCTTCCACATCATACTCAAGTTACCATCTGCCAAGAATGGGTAGTACCGCCTCCAATGACAATGAACATGTAGAAAACAAGCTTGAGCATCTCGTTATTGTTTTTTAATTTGTGGAGGAAGATTGGAGAGAATCTATCATTGACTACTTGTGTTATGGGATACTTCCATAAGATCCACGAAGAAGGACTGAAATCCATTGTCATGCACCTCATTTCCTTTACTATAAGGAAATATTATGCAAAAGATCATTTGAGGGAGTACTTTTGTGATGTTTGGAAGAAGGAGAAGCATTCCAAGCTTTGAAAGAGGAACACTCAAGGGTATGTGGATCTCATCAATATGGGTCGAGCTCCACTTCCACATTAAAATGATGGGATATTACTGACCAACAATGGTGAAGATTGCTTAGACTACGCTAAAAGGTGAAAGGCTTGCCAATTTCATGGAAATATCATACATCAGCCTCCTGAAGTACTACATCCAACTATTGTATCTAGGCCATTTGATGCTTAGGGATTGGACGTTGTTGGGCCGCTACAAAAACCTTCTGGAGGACTCTTGAACATCTTGGCTGCAACTAATTACTTCTCAAAATAGGCCGAAGTTATCACTCTTAAAGAAGTAAAAAAGGAGAATGTTGCAAAATTCATCTGAGTGAATATCATCTACCGCTTTGGAATCCCTCATTACATCATAACAGACAATGGCAAACCATTTGATAATAAGTTGATTAATAAAGTTTGTGATCTTTGTTGCTTCAAGCGGCGTAAGTCTTCTACATACAACGCTACCGCCAATGATCTAGCTAAAGCATTCAATAAAACTCTCTGTAACTTGTTTAATAAGGTCGTTTCAAAGCCCAAATGAGATTGGCATGAACGAATGGAAGAAGCTTTTTGGGCATATAGGACGACTTATCACACACTGACACAAGCAACCCCATACTCGCTTACTTTTGGAGTTGAAGTAGTTCTTCCACTTAAGCATCAAATACCTTCTTTAAGACTTGCTATTCAAAAAGGGCTCACCAAAGAAGAAAATGCTCAAATGTGTCTTGTAGAATTAGAAGCACTTGATGAGAAGAATCTAGAAGTTCAACAAAATCTTGAATGTTATATAGCCTGTCTATCTCGTGATTTCAACAAAAAGGTTCGCTTGAGGTGCTTTCAAGTTGGAGATCAAGTCCTTACAGTAAGGAGACCCATTATCACCTCGTATAAGTCTGGGGGAAAATTCACCTCGAAATGGGATGGACCATATGTTATACAAGAAATGTATTCAAATGGCGCTTACAAGCTTGTTGATGCAGATGGTGTGAAAGTTGGTTCTATTAATGCTGAGTTCTGAAAAGGTATTATCCTTGAAGAAAGTTAGCGCTCCTTGACTCACAAGCCTAAACTGCAAGCTACCACACTCCTGGTCCACAAGAATATAAATTGCGTATAACACCTAAAAAAAACGGAAGTCCGCTGGGTTGAAACCTCACAAGAGGCGGCCTAGGAAAAAGTTAAGACACTTGAAAAAAAAAGAGCTTGCTAGGTTGAAAACCTCGTAAGAGGCAGCCTAAGAAAAAGTTAGGACACCTTACAAAAAGAAGAAAAAAAGAGTCTGTGAGATTGAAAACCTCGTAAGAGGCGGCCTAGGAAAAAGTTAGGACACAAAAAAAAAATCACTCTTTTAGATTTACGTTATGACTTGATCTCCTCACTGAGATATGTAGGCGCTTAAAGTTTCATTCTAAGTTTAGTCGCATGAGTGCAAAAAACAAAACAAATACATGCCCTCTCTTGACCGAGCATGTGAAGATTAAGTCCACAAGTGGTGTATTGTCGACTTTTTGGACCTTTACTAACAATCAGGAGGCAGGTATCCATGAAAAATGAGTTACTAGTATCTCCAAATTCGCATCTATCAAAGTTGAATGCGCAAAACTAAAGAGATAAGCAAGGCAAAGTTCAAACCAACTTCAAAGAGAAATCTATACAAATTCGTAAGGTGTTTGGCCTTGATTTTTACTGCATTGCGAAGTTCTTGGTGTCCTCCAATGGAATAAGAAGCTCCTCATTTCGTCATACCTACACTGAGCTAGGAATTTTCTATCGTGGGTATGCAAATCTAAAGCGGCAAGATTGGTAGAATTCTAACTAACTTTGATGAGAAATATGTACAAATCTGTAAGGTGTTCGGCCATGATTTTTGATACCCACGGAGTTCTTAGAGCCCTGTTTCCAACAGAATAAGAATCTACTAATTTCGTCACTCCTACACAGAGTTAAGAATTTTAGATCGTGGATGTGCAAATCTGAAGAGGCAAGCTCGGCAGAATTTTAACCAACTTTGAAGAGAAATCTGTACAAATCCATAAAGTATTTGACGTGATTTTTATACGGAGCGAAGATCTTGGAGTAATCTTTCCAACGAAACAAGGATCTCCTGGTTTTGTCATTCCTACATCGAGTTAGGAATTTTCTACCGTGATGCACAAATCTGAAGAGGCAAGCTCGGCAGAATTTTAACTAACTTCGGAGAGAATCTGTACAAATACTTAAGGTCTTTGGCCATGATTTTCGTACACAGCAAATCCCTTGGAGTCCTCTTTCCAACAAAATAAGAACCTCATGATTTCAGCATTCCTACACCAGGATGCGCTCTTTTTGGTAAAGCCGCACAAAGCTGAAGCTTTCTGTACTTCAGCACTCAAGGACAACTTATAGAGGATATCTGGAACGATCAGGAAGGCGTTAAAATCTAAATTTTGGATATGTTATAGATTATGGATCCTAATTTCTGAATAATTAAGCCGCTTGCTGTTCCAACATTCTTACGTCGAGATATGATTATATTGGTGTAATTGTGCGAATCCGGAAATGTTAATAGTTTTGCGGACCAAGCTTGAATTCTAAAATTAAGCTGGGACTATCTATATGGTTAATTTTGGATATGTTTTAGATTAGTGAATTAGATTTTCAAAAAATTAAGCGGCTCACGATTTCCAAGATATAATTTTGTTGGTATAATTGCGTGGACTGTCAATATTTTTGCAGTCAATCTTGACTTGAGAAATTAATATAGAACAATCCAGATAGCCTTAAGCTTCAAACTTTTGGATATGTTTTAGATTGGTAGTCAAGTTTTCAAAAAATTAAGTGGCTCAAGGTTTCGATACCCTCGCATTACAATATGGCGTTTCTACTACAGCAACATAAAGTGCTTTTTAGAGAAAGTTGAAGGTTAAAGCTACCACATCAATACGTCAAAGTAAAACGCATCAAAGTTGAAGTAAATGATTCTTGACATGAAGCAAAATAAAAGAAGTCTTATTGCTAAGGGAGAAAAGAGCAAATATTTCCTATAATTAACTAAATCTGGAAGTGTGGCTTCCAAGCCCTGCTTCCTCTTTTCTACTGTCATCCGACATCTTTGCGGTTATCAGGGAAATATCGCTACAGTTATGGTACTCTTCTTCAGTAGCCGAGACTGTAGATTCGGCTTCTTCTACCCTCTCTTGGCAACGTTTCGAAGAGCTTTCAACTCCTCCACCTTCTTCTTCACTTCCTTAAGAGACTCAAGGGCGACAGATAGCTCTTTGAATTTCTCAATCCTTTTTACTCAGAGCAAGTTCTAGATGTTCTTTAGATCCTAAGTAGGACTTCGATTTTTCGATTTCCATGGTCTTATCAGCAAGGGATGATCGTGCTCGGTCATAGGAGGCGGCAAGCTTAAAAAATAATTCCAATAAGCTCTTCAAAGCAAAGCTATCCACGCCCTTTCCATCCATATCAGCAAGAATCACTTGGACCTCGTCTTTGAGAAAAGAAGCACCATCTGCGGTGAGGCTAACAATCTGGTTGCTTGCTGGGATTAAACTCTATTTTTGTTGGAGCTTTATCGCAGGGAATAGAAATGGCCTCTTGCTCCAAATTAGATGGTGAAAGTGACTTTCTTGAGTCTAGCCCCGCTGTGGATTTGTCTTGTGATTTGCTTTGGAGGAAAACTCTCAAAATCTTCAATTTTGTTTGCCTGATAAAAATAAGAAGAAGAATTAAAAAAAAAATAGAGAAGGGAGAAGACGATTAGTAAAGTCATTCGGGTAACATGGGGTTGTAAGGAAGCTTAAATGTTTACCTTTACTAGCCGTCAAAGTCCTCCAAGAGCTACTATTGCTGGTAGGAGTCTCCACAGCATGTGACTTGGTGTCTACTGGATTGCCTGGATAAGACTTCAGTTCCTTCCAACAAGGATCCCTGTGACTCCTACTCTCATCTTGAGATAGTTGCTTGCTGGAAGCTTGATAAGTTTGAGCAGGGTGTCTTCTCTTTTCGAGCTTCTTCGTGTGGAGGTCGCTTGATCTTGTGTTGCACAACTACTTTAGATTGTAAAACAGGAGGCTTAGTCACAGCTAAGACCTCTTCGTCATGTTCTTGAGGAGCATCAGTAAGAGGACCAGGGCATTTAGCAATATTTGCAAGTTATATTCAAGAATACTCCCGTGCACTTCTGCCCACCAAGATTTATACGCAGATGAGTAAAACTTTCTCATATTAGTGCATAGCAACAGGGAAAGTTGCCTTCAACATTGATTTGTGTGACACACAGATTTGAGAATATCTAAGACCTCTATATAATAAGGCACTGCGAACACACCTTCCAAGCTACTAGGAATGTTTTGATAGAATCCAAATTGACGGCTGAATCGATCCGGGATATACAGCTCAAGGATAAATGTGTTTTCACTCCTCAAGGGAAGGAAGTTAAAACGAAGACTCATGAAGTAATTTAGCTCTGACTCCGATTCCTTGTCATTGTCTAAAAAAAGTAAGGACGAGATTTATTCGGCATAGTAGAAGTCCAAGCAACAATATCTCCTCGGTGAATGCATTTTTGGGCATTCTCTTCATCGAAGTACGTTGCAGCCCCTTCTCCAAAATACAGTACCATCAAAGGAAGTGATGGTCCTTTAGGGAGTGGATCATGTGTCTTGAAGTGGTAAGCAAGCCAATCGTACACATGAATAGGAAAGGATACTTTGACACACTCAAGCTGCGAAGACTTGGATATCTTGTTTAAACCATTGTCAATACTAGTCAAAACTGGTGCTGCTAAACTGAATGCTTGTTTGTTTGGCTTCATGGCTGCCATCTTAAAAGTTCCTGGGTGAATAAAAGTCTCCACATCCTTAGAGGAAAATATAAAGGAGCCCAACCCAACATGATAAAAATGCTGCCAAATATGTATTATCCCTCTGTTCATGCCCCACTCCAAGTTTAGAAAACATCGTCTCATCCGCACTTGACCACTTTGCTGCTTTACGAATTTCCCCAGTTGGATTATGTATTGACTTCAAGCGAGCAAACTTTTTCTCCTTTCGTGGTGGAGCAGGCTCATATCTCAAGACTCGCTTGCACCAAAACTTTATCCACTTGCTCAAATTAGGAGCTTCGGGCACTACTTCTTCATAAGGAATACCTCTAATGGGTAAGCCCTCGATGACATGTAAATCCCAAAGGGATATGGATAACTCTCCACCTGAGGTGAGTAATGTATTTGTCTTGAACACCAAGCTTCAGATGGAGATGTGTAGTCCCTGAAGTGAATCATCTATGCAAACTGCATAAATAAAAGGGCTTGATTAAGTACAAGCGAACTTTAAGAGTTGATCAAGTAAATAGCTCGTTGCTTGGTAAAAAAAAAAATAGAATTCTTTATGCTGGTAAAACTGTTTGGATTCATTGCTGGAACCAGCAGCTCTCTCCAGGAAACCTTTATGAGCTTGGCAGACACAAATGAGATGAAGTATTAGTTAATACTAATTTTCCACACCTTAAGCCAGCCGATTATTTCATGAATACATAAAGCCAAGCTTATCAGTTCCAAGATATCGAAGGCAATACTGTTGTCTTGCACCTTTAAACCAATTGTTGTATGGGGGCTTCGTCAAAAGAGGCAAAGATCATCTTTTAACTGTTATTCTGATCCATCACAAGCTTTATTTGTTCTGAACCTATAAAAAAAAAAAAGGAGGAAGAACGATAATAACAAGATAAGTGTGATTTTGCTCGCAAAAGTTAAACCACCGATTATGTAGTACGAAAACGTGGCCTAAGCCCCTATTCCTAAATTAAATATGATTGGGAGTAAACGTGTCAATAGGTCGGGACGGTTCAAAAAATATTGATCCGGACAAATTTTGGTTCGATTCTGGTTGGCTTATTTCTGGTCGGTCCTAAATGGATCGGTCTAAATTGGGCTTAAATATTTGATACGGATCAGTCTGATCCATGTGAATAATGTTCAGTCCGATCCGTTATAAATGGTGATTTCGTTTTTAAAAAAAATATACGTATTTAATTAATACAAATATATATTTATAGAGTTTAAAATTAGTAGGAGTATACAAGAATACAAATATATATACAATCTACTAACGATATATAATAAATATACTAGAGGTATATGCTATATACTAAAGATATCTATATATTATATACAAAAAATTATATACATACTAATGATATATATATTATATACACAAAATATACTACATATATATACTATATATTAAAAATATATTAAATATATTAACAAAATGTACGAACGATATTAATATATACTAATGATATACACAAAATATACTAGAGGTATATATTATATACTAAATATATATATATAATACGATACTAAATATATATTAAACATGTTAAGAATATATACAAAATATAGTAGAGTATATATACTATATACTAAAAAT
>JBDJHY010169288.1:0-12375 GCA_039654485.1 Withania somnifera | reverse complement strand
ATATGACACTTCTGAAAAAAATATTGAAAAATAAAAGAAAAGATCATTTTTCATTATTACCTTTTATTACTTTCAAATTAGTTTCTAGAAAAATATAAACTAGTTAAAAAAGAAAAAGTATATATATAAAAATTTCAAATATTCTCTTGAACTTTTAATTACTTATTTTCAACAATGATTTTTTTAAAAGTCCTAACTTATATAAACTACAAAAATATTATTCAACTCTTATTAATTTAAAATATTCATTTTTTTTAAAGATACATTTTACATATAAAATGCACTTGTTGCACATTACTCTTCATATTTTATACGCCATTTTTTAAATCTTAATTCCCCGTAAAAAAGAAAAAAAATGATATAGGCCCTCCTTTAAATTGTGGATTTCAAGGGTCTTTTTACCATAATTTTCCCCAAATCGAAACCCCTTTTGGCACTCCTCAATCTCCCAAAAATGTCAGTAATGATAGTTACCAGTCTGGGATAGATGGTTTTGGACCTTTTCACCGATCGCTGCCCCTTAACATGCAAGAATTTCTTGAAGCTCTGCAAGTAAGTCCATTAATTTTCGCAGTATTAAGCTACGAAAATTTATTGCTAATCTCTTGTTGTATTCATGTTAATCACAAACCTATTTATATTTAATTTGAACATGCTAACTATGAATTTACTGCCATGAAAATAGGTAAGTGTATGCGATTATCTAATGAAACTAACAAATTGAACCGTAGAGGATTTGCATTTAGCTAACAGGCTTTCTTTGAATAATACAATCGTTATCGGAAACTGAATAAAGAAACTCATTGCATCCATTTTTTTCTTAATAATTGATTTCTTAGTTCATTTTTGCTTGTTTTAGTTTTCTTAGCTCATAGCTTCTGCCTTTGTCTTTAGTTTTGTCTTGTTGGTCTATTAGATCCGAATTGTCAACTTTTGAATGATGTGTCAAAGTTGGTACTAATTCTTATGCAAGTCTTCCATTCTATTTCACACGGCTGTGACCAGAAGGCAGAAATTCTTTGTGAGTGAGCTGTGTAGGTTCTCTGATATTATATGCAATAACACAGTGGTATCTGACTGCATTCACGATGAAAACAGTATGTAAAACAAATGCATATGTGTTTAAGGAGCGTTAAAGTTATAAATTTACCTCCTTCGGTAATGTAGGATTAAATATTACAATGGCTGTCTTTTCCACACGGTTCAGAAGGATTTCACTGCGCAGACGGGAGATCCCACTGGAACAGGATCTGGGGGCGATTCAGTTTACAAGTAAGTCATCAGTTATAAATGTGCTAAATTCATTTTCTTTTCAGTGGATTTTTCTTTCCTTTGATATGGTGAACTCAAACCCCCAACTGAGGGCCGATAATGGCTTTTTCCAGTTTCACTCAGTAGTGACTCGAGCTCCAACCTAATAGTTGAAGGTGGAGGATCCTGTCCAGTTGGTTATGCATCTATTTTCCTCCATTAAATGGCTTATCTTACAAGTAATGGCTTGAATGTGTTGGCTACCCCTGGATCATTTGTAGTACTCTTAGTTCTTATTAGGGAGAGTGGTCTTACATTATCTTCTGCAATAAGATGCAGTAGGGTTGTTTCACATTAGTCTGATCACATTACTCAATGCTTTTTCAGAATCTTATATGGTGAGCAGGCTCGGTTCTTTGGAGATGAGATTCATTTGGACTTGAAGCATTCAAAGATGGGAACTGTAGCCATGGCTAGTGCTGGGGAGAACCTAAATGCCTCTCAGGTCTTGTAATTTTCCCTCACTTTAGCTTCCCATACAATCCTTTGTAATGAAGCTTTTGTAGCTTTTTTCTTCACACGGCCCCTTTCAATTTCATAGCTTGTAATACAACATAATACAGTTTTGAGATTCTTCTTTTTTGGGTTTTCAGTTCTACATCACACTGCGTGATGATCTTGACTACCTTGATGGGAAGCACACAGTGAGTATTTCTATCCTCAACTTTATTCACCCATTCAAAGTCTTTATTCTATTAAGGTATCAAAGTTTGACTTTTTTGGTTGATCCATGCAGTATAAATTTCTCTGTTAGCTGCATTAACATTTAACCCTGTTTTTTGCACTATGAGCATTCCTTATTTGTTTACCTCAGTTACACTACGATATGAGAATTTCTTAGCTAATATGGTGTTCTCACTTTTCACAAATCACAGGCATTGAGGTCATTGTTCCTATTGACTTTGTTTTTACCTCCATCCCAGTAGGTAGGAGGTATCATGCCAGCAATAGCACAAACATGTATACACTTTCTGTTGAAATTTTTTACGGATCCAGTTTAGACTGAAATCTTTTTTCAGGTGATATGAAAATTATAGCCAAATAAAGATTCATTTTATGAGAGGTTTTGTTTTTTGATGTTGCTCAGATTCTATCTGGAGGATCCTATTCTGGAATACTTTTGTGAAACTCATTAGTAGTGATAACAAGAAGAGAGCTACTCTGCAAGATAATTTTTGTTTCTTGCTGACCTGCATTTTGTGATGATTGTTTTTCTCTCCTAAATTATTTCAAGGAGAGGCCAAGTAATGATCATATCTTAGTTTCAAATTTTTCCTGCTAGCTCATACCAAGGCCGTGTAAAATTGTCTTCATGTGGATTTTTCACTATGTTGGGTTAAAAAGTGAAGCAGTTCCCAAGAAAAGGTTGTGATTTTCTTAAGAGAAACACTCATTATAGTGATAATAGTACTATCTATTTTTGTGCTTGTGTAGGATTTATAGCTAGTACAGTGTATTAACAGCTTTTTATCAATATGTTCTTTATGGTCTGAAGACGACGCATAATTTCCGAGTACTAGAGTATATGTTGTACAGTGGTATCACAGATAAGAAGTCAAGGAAATATATATATATATGTTATTTCTCTGATTGTGTGTTGGTTTTACTACCTGATTTTGCTTAGTTTCAGATTTATATTCTATATCATTCTTGTTATTTCATTGTTATTTATATGACTTCTCTGCGAGTAATACGAGTCTAAAAGGTATGGAGCCTCTCGTTATGTGTGCTCTTCAAGTTGTTACGATCTCCAAATCCTTAACATTTTGATTGTTGGATTTTGTTCTGTTAGGTTTTCGGAGAGCTTGCAGAAGGGCAGGAGACATTGAATAGGATAAATGAAGCTTATGTGGACGGGAAGGGCAGGCCATTTAAGAATATCCGGTTTGTTGTTGTATTTTATGCTCTCCTTTTTACTATTTAGTAGATCTTGTCTAATTGATAATTTCCACACTTCAGAATCAAACACACTTACATATTGGATGATCCTTTCGACGATCCTCCCCAACTGAGCGACTTGGTTCCAGATGCTTCACCTGAAGGAAAGCCAAAAGATGAGGTACAGAATGTAGAAATTACCCGTCCACTTATTCACCTCCCTGAGTTTTGATATGTCTCAAGTATAGAGCCAGAGAATTTGAAGGCTTTTTAGTTCATCCTTCTTTGCGTAAAATTTAATATTATTCTTTCTAAAAAAAGTTAAGATTATATTGGTAGAGATATTCAATGGTATTCTGTGAAGTTCATTTCTTTCATTCTGCAGATCTTAATTGGTTCATGGACAAACTTCTATGTTTTGGACTGTAGGTTATCCACCTATAGATTTTGCAAAGCTTTGTTATCTGTTTTCTTTCTTCTTTTTTCCGTTTAATCTCTGAACCAGTTCTTAGCTTAAATAACATTTAAAGATGTCTATAGAAAGTTAGTATGTCAAGATAATTAGGGTATCTTGAGTAGGGATGTCTATGAAATTCTATCAGAAGTAGAATAAATAGTACTCACATCTTTCCACTGTTCAGTTCTAGACAATGAATTTTGTCTACAGAAAAGCTTGTTTCTTCTGAGGTATTTTAACAATGTAAATGTCAGAAAATAGAGCATGGGCGCAACATTACTTGTTTATAGGTTGGTCTTTTCGCTAGAGGATTATGATAGAGATTATTAGGCTTTGCAGTATCTGACAAAATACTTCTTCGTCCATATTTGGTCAAGGATTTTGTATTTGGGCTTTAATCTGAAAAGAATGATAGAGTTCCGTATCAGATGGTATATATATATAATGTGTAGTTACAGAAAAAATCAGAGATTTGTTTTCCTAAGCATATTGCATAGAGCAGTACTTGTTTCTTCCGTATAGTGTAAAACTCTAGGCCTGTTTGTGATTTGCTTCCTGATCTTCGATGAGACTGCATGACTTGCTCACATTGGTGTGATATCAGGGTGGGACCTAGGGTTCTTCGTCATACCCATATTCCTTAGCAATGAAGTGAATGTAATTTTCATAGAGGATATATATCCCCCTCATATTCACCGTCCACTTTCGAGCATTACCTTTTTATTCTATTCTTCCTCTTACTTCTTTTTATCTGCTCAGGTTGAAGATGATGTACGACTAGAAGATGATTGGGTGCCAATGGATGAGCAACTAGGTATGCAAGAACTTGAGGAGGTTCTGCGAGCAAAAGAAGCACATTCGCGAGCAGTAGTACTTGAAAGTGTAAGAACTTTTGAAACTGTTTGATCTTTCAAAAATTGTCGACGACCAAATTGTAATTGTACTAACTTGTGTCACAGGTAGGGGACATTCCTGATGCTGAGATAAAGCCACCTGACAATGTACTTTTTGTATGTAAACTGAATCCAGTTACTGAAGTGAGTGTCTTCTTTATTCTTGTGCTTAAGGTTCCTTTTTTTCTTTAGGACTATTGATTAAGCTTTAGGTCTTTGTCTTCCCATTTTTGAAACAGTTATGCCATCTTTCTTTCTGGTACTATCAGACAATATTTTTCCATGCAGGATGAAGACCTGTATACAATCTTCTCACGCTTTGGTACCGTGACATCGTAAGTCATTGACTGCTTGATATTTTGAATATTTTTACATGCTATTTATTCTTCCGTATCTGTCAATATTAGTTGAAACTTCTCTCATCTTTGATTACTTGTTCTCCTCAGTGCTGAAGTAATTAGGGACTTCAAGACTGGGGATAGCCTCTGTTATGCTTTCATTGGTAAGCTTAAGATTCCGTTGAAACAATTGCTGCTTCTTCCCGGTGATGTTTTTCCATAATCATAACTCTAAGAATGTGTGTGAGTTACCCCATGTTTGCTAACAAGTTTAGGCATGCTACAATAATATTTGTACCTTTGGTGCTTATCGAGAATGTCAAAAACCTCTTAAGAGAGCAACTGGTGTTGACCAGCCAATCACCTGAGGTAGATGTCCTTTTACTTGTGCACTATTTAGAGCAAGAAGGGGAGTCATGGAGTAGCTAGTAAAATTGCTCCTAGTGGTTGGGGCTTACCCGGATCCTGCGCATAGCGAGAGCTTTAGTGCACCGGGCTGACCTTTTACTATTTAGAGCAACATTCTCTAAATTATCTGAACCAAGGATGACATGTTGTCTTTTCTTGATATCCGTACCTATATATACTTTTGAAAACAATATGAATATGTGTACTACTTTATCAACATTTTCCAATGCAAAGTTCTGAATAGTGATCTGATCAGTATGATACCTCAAATCTTGATTGATTTGACTCATCTAGCTATATATTACTTGTAATTAAATATAACACGTTGATCTCCAATTGATTTTGTTGGTACCTGCTATTTTTTCAGAAGATCTATTGTTAGTTTGTTACTGAGCAACACCTTGATCATCATCATCTAAGGCGGTGAATATCATCATATTGATCTCTAGCCACAAGGGCGTTTCTTCTATTCAAATATTTGTTTGCTTCACCACTGATCATATTATAACCTGCATTACCTTTCCTAGTGATACTCTTCTGTTCCCACTCTCTCTAAGAATAGTCCATCTTAACCTTGGGGTTTGTTTGGATTGAAGGAATATGAAAGAAACAAAAACAATAGAATGTTGGAAGGGACAGAACTTAGCACTTAAGAGCTCAAGTTCTATTAGAAATCATGCAGAAGCTTCTGTAATAGAACTTTTCAGTAGACCCTCTGTCAATATTCATTCTGTTAATATCCTTTTTACATAGTCAAATGCAAGAACATGATATATTTCAAATTTCCTTGCTTCTGCTTTTTTCCAAAGCAGACCCTGACGGGGTAAAGTTGTTGCCACATGACTAGGAGGTTACGGGTTCAAGCCGTGGAAACAACCTCTAACAGAAATGCAAGGTAAGGCTGTGTACAATAGATCCTTGTAGCCCGGTTTTTCCCCGGACCCCGCACATAGCGGGAACTTTAGTGCACCAGGGCTGCCCTTTATAGACCCTGGTGGAGTAACTTACACCAAAATCTTTTTATTTTTCTTTTAATGGTTTAGTCTGCACATGGATTGCTTTTGATTAGCTTTAGTCCAAGTTCATAAAACCTTGTGTTTAGACCAGACCTTCTGCCCCATATCAAGTCCCTTTGTGTGAATCAGGGACATGTTGCACACGTTTTCCCCCTTAATGACTTAATCCCCCTTGGTTTGTATATGCACAATACAAGGGAGGAAAAAAATGTTCTTCCTCTTTTAATAATATTTTGAAGTGATTGAAAAGTTTGTAGACATAATTTCTTTCAGATCTTCACTTTTGGTTTACCTTTCTCTGTCTGCTTACGTGCCAACTAAACTAGGAAAACAGTTTTTACCTATGTTGTTTTTTCGTCCTCTCTTCGTTTAGCCTCAATTAATCATAGTGTGGCTAATTGCTTTCTTTCTTACGTTTTTCCTTATGTACTGATTTGTAACTTCTTGTTTCGCCAGAGTTTGAGGACAAAGAGGCCTGTGAACAAGCATATTTTAAGGTAGTTAAGAAGAATAAGCTGTATCTTGATTGGAATGTATAAATGTATTTTACTAATTGTGTCTATTTTTCAAATGGCTTAAGAAACTTATATATGAGTTCCTAATTGAATGTAGAACTTGAATGCTGGTGTTAGAATGTTTATAATTTAATGGAAACTTATCCTTTGATAGGTCTGAATAATGTTGATGTTTAGTGTAACGAGAGTCGATACTGATAATGCAGCACCCTACAACCTGCTTTTTTTTTTTCTGTAGTTAAAAATAATAATATAATATGCGCGAGATACCATTGTTGCATGCAATTGGAAAGCTTGATCTTAAAGATACTTATTGGTGGGTATTAAGGCAGTTGCTTTATAGAAGTAGTGCCTGATACACATGTTCTTGGCATGATGTTTTTTCCCCAGGACCTCCCTGCTTTATTATGAAGGGATTGTCTTTTTCTTTTTTCCCTCTTTTCATTAGAAAAACATGTTTTATCCACTCAAATGGAATGTATTTTGAGGTTTTTCCGTTTCCAGGGCAGGTTTTAAATGTTTACCTTAAGCATTTTAGTTGAGGAACATATGGGAACGTGTCACTTTTTGGTTTTCAGTGGATACAAGAGGTGTGATCTAAAGTGAAATCTTTGCAATGTTTGGCGTGATGAAATATGTGGTAGAACTTTCCTTTTATGGAAGCAGACATTATTTTTGAAGGTACCAAAAAGGGAAGTGGACAATCAGTATTAGTGGCAGGAGCACTTGCAAATGCTGTGCATTCTCTCTAGCTTGTTTTTCTCTTTTATTTTTATTAACTTGTGACATGAACGTTGAAGTTGTGTGTTTGTTTATACTTATTAGAAGGTAGCAATATATATGGTGGGAGAACTATGATTCTAGGTGACTGACTTTTGCTATTTTGGTAGATGGATAATGCTCTAATTGATGATCGAAGGATACATGTTGATTTCAGCCAGAGCGTTGCGAAGTTGTGGTCCCAATATCGACGCAAAGACCAAACGAGTAATGGTAAGCTTTGCACATCGTGTAATGTGTTTGTCTATCAATTTTGAATGGGATTTATTTGCATTAGAAACTGGTGCTATAGTAAGATGATGTCATCTGATTTTATGGCGTCTGTATTTGATATCAGATACTTTGCTCATCTATGCAGATGTTAGTATGATTTTTGTGCCCATGCAAGTGCATATTGGAGTTTGTGCTTTTCAGGGTCATACTTCATTTTATATCTACCGTTGATACTTCTATCCGGTGTCATTATTGTGCCATGTGATCCCCTAAAACTAATTGCTGTTTCATTTTGATGTATCAGTATGATAAAATTACTGTTTCAGTTGGTGTAACCAATTGGCAGATTATGTTCCTTAAATGAGTTACATTTAACAGGTTTATCCTATTGGAACTTTTTCCTTGAGGTTCGGAATAGGGTGCTAGATTGCTTTCTTTTTTTGATAGGTAAAAGTGAGTTTATTTTTTAACAGATCTCAGTACCAAAAGTGTATCAGGCAAGTATGAAAACATGCTGGGTAGGAATCTTCTTTTAGCTGTGTGAATTCCAAAAATTCCAGCATTACATCAACATCAAAAGCAAAGTCAGCATATACCAAAATTTCAAATTCCGTATATATGTGCTTTTAACTGAAGCAATATTCTCCTCCTCACGAAACAATCCACATTATGCACATTTTCTGGCATAGCTCACTAAATTCTGTAATACGGAACATCGAACATACAGCAAATATGCCACTCAAAATAGCAGTTTAGTAGCAAGTGATAGACTATCTGGCATCTTTTTGCAATTTTAGCACCAGCTTCAAAGTTAAAATTGCGGAATCCTAGGAGACTCTTGCTTGTAGGCGTAAGGAAGATTTCTGATTCACCGCTTCTGGCCGCCTTATTCTGTCACCCGAGATCCAAGTCAGCACCGGCAAAGATCACCGCCCTGTCAAGGCAGAAGCTGCGGGTTTGGGCCTTTTCGTGGTTGCTAGCTTGCGGTCACTGCGATTGTCACAAGCTTCATGTGCTGTGGCCCTTCTTAAGGAAGCATCTCTAATAGGAGCTTTGGGTGTTTTCCAGATCATTTGGCCATGGTAGCACCATCCCAAGCCACATTACTCATCAGAGTCTGATGACAAGATTTCACATAGACGTTCTTGATTTTAAAAAAATCACATAAAAGTTCCCATCACTGCCGCCTTCCCAGCATATCCCTGTAAGCTTGCTAGTGAAATGTTCCCCACAATCTCAAGTAAAGTATCCCTATGTGAGCTTGCCTATTGTTGTCTCTCTGTAAAGAGTTTATCATTTAAAGTAGTTCCAAAATCTCTCATATGTGGATCTGCATATTTGGAACATATGGTAGCAAGCCACTTTGGAATATACTGGGTTTGTTGTTCTTGTAGTTAGTAGTTGTTGGTAGCAAGCAACTTTGTTGCAGCCCCTGCCAATTAGAGCTGATCAGTGGCATTTATTTATTTCAGGAAGAAGTTGCTTCAAATGTGGTTCTCTTGATCACGTGGCTAAAGACTGCACTGCTGATGCCACCAAACAGCAGTCGAACTACATACTTAAAGAAGAAGACAACAAGCAGCGCGGGGGAGATGGTAACTCAAGGTTAGTAGGAACAAATGGCCCGCGCCTCATTCCTCCTGTTTTTCTCTTTAAAAACTCATTTTTAAACTCTTCTGAACATTTAATTCAAGGTATGAAATGGTATTTGATGAAGATGCTGCCGGTGCTGGAAGTCGAGAGAGAAATAAGAGGGGAAGAGATTTTGAAGGTGGAAAACATTACGAGAACCAGAATCCTAAACGTAGGGAACTGGACAGTGTTGGAGGCAGGAAGGATAGAAGAGATGGATATGAACGCCATAGACAGGAGGAGAGAAGTAAAGATTACAGAGCTGAAGAGAGGCATCGTGGAAGTGGGACGAGAGCAAGTGGAGAGAAGGAAAGAGATAATAGGGGTCGAAACGATCTGGATTATAGAAGAAGCACTAATTATGATAACAAGAAGGCTGGGGAAGAGAGACCAGACCATGATAAGAGACATATAAATAACGTGAGGCATGGAGACAAGGGTTATCAGAGGAGGAGTGAAAAAGCAGATCGGAAAGATAAGGTGGAATATGATGGTGGTCATGCAGATGAAGTCAGGTACAGAGACAATTCACGAAATAGAGTAAGAGGGTAAGAGCAAGATAGAGGCAAGCGAAGGTCAGAGGGTGATGATGCTCGAGCTCATGGTCGTGACTGTGACCATGACCGTCGTCGTGATCAAGCTACTGACCATGATCGTGGCAGAAGGAATCGGTGAAAGTTATTCACTAGATCCTGGATAACTTAGCTAGATGATGATATTTCGTTGTGCTCCGACATTCTTTTTTGGGTGTATGTAACTTCTATGAATTAGTCTCGCGTCAACCAGTGATTTCTCTACTGCCAGGACATTGGTTGATAAGGCCTGACAACAAGAGTTTTAGTAAACAACGATGTTCCTGAATGAAAAAAATCCATAAATTGATGTACTGAATCGAATTTTTTTTGAAAAATAGTGTGATAATACAACACAAACAAGCTACACAGAGTTTCAGATGTTTAAATGATGTTGACGATAATGAACCAAATAGAAATGTTGGTTTTTGAGTTCCTCGAGTTCCAGTGTAAGTTCCAACTATTTGAACTCAATTTGAAACGTAGCTGGATCGGGTGATTGAGCTCAATTGTTTTACAGCTCTCACCAAGGACAAGGGATGTTGCCGAAAGCTAGATTGAACCGAAGTATGTGATATAAGGTTATATTCTTTCCTCCAATAGACTCGGATCTTTATTTAGCTCTTACGTCATTTTTATAATATTAAGAAGCTCAATTTAATTGACTAATTTAGTTTGACTCTAATATTATTCTACAATCAAGCTTATCTTCAGTATTCTACGCCATACTCAACCGAGTAGGGTACTTCTATCAATTAAATATGCAATTCAGGGACGTGTGTTATTTCATTTTAAAAATTGTTGGGGCTGAAATTAAAGTTTGGTAAGTGTTTGGGGGTAATTTGCTAATTTTACGTGTACCGTCGTCACTGAGTTGGAATCCAGAAAGATTTGTAAAGCACGGCGATAGATAGCCGCACCCCGGAGTGTTTTTCCTTCACTTAAACAAATTATTACCACTTCAACTTGCTAGTGAGTGGTAAAATGGCGAGAATGGCTTGTACTCGCCTTCTTCCTTCTATGGCAGTTCCGTTCAAGTCTTCTTTCTTCAATGGCTCTTCTCACCAGTGGTTAAAACTCTCAGAATCTACAACGCATCCCGTGGTACTCATCAAAAGGCGCTTCTCCGTCGCTAAGATAAGCATGCGTTTGCGTGCCGGTATCGTTGGCCTTCCTAATGTCGGGAAGTCCACTCTGTTCAACGCCGTTGTAAGTGTATTTTTCGTTCTGTCTTTCCTTCTGCAGCGACGCACTTGAATGCGTACTACATATATTTGTAGAAATGGTAGTATTCATTTAATTAAAGCTCAGAAACTGGATATAGAAGATTAGTAATTGAAATACAAGTACGAGTGTGTAATGCGCTAGATGTTTACTAGAGCGTAAATATAGTTACTGGAGCTAGATGCTGATACTTGAAAATTTTGGATAGCTGTTCAACTGGAAAACTACCAACCTGTTGGAAATTTGATGTTGCATATATTCCTAGATGTTCCTTCAGGAACGGAATTGAGGATCATCTATTTGATAAATGCATACTGCATAGTGCGTATCTATACGAAGAATGTGCTTTGCTATTAGAGAGACTCTAACTGAGGTTTTGAGTTGATGAACATGTTATTAGTTCTACATGCTGGGGAAGAAAAATCATATTACTGAAAAATTTGTGTATTTGCTTGTATTCTGTGGATCGAGTGGGTATAAAGCTAGCTTTTCTTGACAACTATCTTTATATCTAATGTAGATAGATATCATAGTTCGAGGAGTTGAGTGTCAGTTCAAGTGTTAAACCAGCAAAACGTTAATTGTTGTGTTACTTCTTGTTATGGTTGTTAATGTAGATCACGTTGTATCTTAAACTTCATGTATACGTAGATCAGAGTGGTAGGTCTACCGGTACATTTATGGTCGCACAAGGTTTTCAAGGCGGTGGGTGACGTTTGTGGAGGTTGGGTAAAGACGGAAGAAGAGATAGAGCTACGTAATCATATGAAATGGGAAAAATTGTTGGTTAAAGGTGGTGGGCCCTCTTTTCCAAAAGAAACGAAGATCATGTTCGAAGGAATAGGGTATGTGGTGCAGATCTTTTGCGAAACTCTGGTTAGGTTTTTCGTCTGAGAAGAAGAGAAGAATCCTTCTGACCATTGGGTAAAAAAAGACGAGACAGCTGAGTTAAAAGTGGCGTGTGAGTCAGTTGACAGAATGTGGAATGTGGGGCCCTTAAAAGTTTTTGAAAAATTTGAAATTCCACGTGCTGTTGCACATGATGGGATTTTTAAAAGGGGAAAAGGTATACCTTTGGGTCCTAAATCAGTGGGCTCAGATCCTTTGGCCCATGACTTTCAAACATTGGACCTGGAAA
>JBDJHY010169278.1:0-12375 GCA_039654485.1 Withania somnifera | reverse complement strand
TACCTCATTTAAAGACACTGGCAGTCCCCCATATTTTTCCTCCTCATCTATTATCACATTAAAATCACCTGAAACCATCCAGGGGTCAATCATGTCTCTTCTTAGTGAGTAGAGTAAATCCCACAATGAGACCCTCTCCACTGAATTACACTTTGCATACACAAGGGTGATAATAATCTGCTTACCAGTTTCTTTATTGATTAACTTAACAGTGAGTTGTTGGTCCATATCCATAAGGATTGTAACTTCATGATTTTTATCCACAAAGGCCCATATTTTCCCATTGATATTTGACAAGGCTGTATGGAGATCAAGACCTTTCCTATACTTATCTATTTTATGTGCTTGTTGAAATGGCTCCAGCAGCCCAATGAGATAGAAGTTGTGTTTCCTATACAGTGATAGAAGTCTCTTAAAAGGTTTTTTAGTATTGATTGATCTAATATTCCAGATAGTAGCATTTGACATAGCTATTTATTGGATTTAGAAACTGTGCTCCTTGTGTATCTACCTGTACTAGGAAAATGGCCTCCTATTTGGTTTCTTTTGTGTTTGCCATTTGATTTTCCTTTCACAATCTGTCTTGGGGATAGATCTCCTTCCTAGATACAGTTTGGAAATTTTTTGCTGTGGATTCCTCATCTCTATCAATGATTGAACTGCCTTTTTCATCCCCTTTTGCTTTTGCAATTGGTCCAGCACCCATTGCCTTTTGGTGATGATTATTCTTGTCCCTCTCCTCTTGCAGCTGTGACTGTAACTGATCATGTCTTTTTTGATTTTGTGTTGCTGTGAGATCAGTGCTCACATCTGTTTCTTTATCTGTCAAGGCTCTTGACTGCAACTGATCATCTTTCTGCTCCCCTCCAGTATTTCCAGTGTCCCTTTTCATAACCATTGGTTGTTTCTCACCCCCAGGCGTAAGAGTAGAATTTCCCACCTCTTGACTACTGAACTGTTTATTCTCTTTCATCCTCTCATTCTGTATGCCTTCCTCTATTTGTTCTATGCCTGTGGGTTTGTTGTTTTGATCCTTGTTGGCTGGTTCCTCCACCTGCTCCATCCAAGTGTGAGTGGTGTCATTCTCCCTGGTTGCTGTTGTATCTAAGTTCTGGAAGGGGACCTCTTGGCAGGACCCGCTGGTTTGCACCTTCTCCCCAACTGATTTGAATGTAGATTCTACCCATTCTTTAGTTGTGATTTCTTTAATTTGATCATCTATGTCCTCCTTCTCTTTCTGTGTAACCAACATCAATATTCCAAGTTCATTGGCCTTAGGGTTTTCCTTAACTGCCTCTATAATGAGTTCCTGCTGAACATCACCATGATCATCATTATCTTCTTCCAATGCTCCAAACTTATTATTTACTTTAACTGAATTTGCACCTTTATGATGCACAATTGACATTTCTTTACCAACAGCATCTCCTTCTCATGCCCCTTGCTTTGCTTGTGAATTTATATGGTTCTTATTTTTTTCCAGTTTTCACAATCCAACTGAAACTAGGATTAGGGTTTCCAATCACTTTTCCACTGGTTAGGATTTTAGAAGAGTGCTTAGCCGACTGCTTGTTCTTTCCAGCAACTTCATCTCCTTTTCCTGCTTGGACTGTACTTCCTTGTGTAGTCCTTGTCAATTCAGGATGCAGTATTCTGCACCCTAATTCATCATGTCCTTGTAAACAGCAATTTTTACAATACTTGGGCATAAATCATACCTAATCTTGATCCACTTGCTCCTTATGTCTCCATTGACTGAGTTGATGCATTGAATTTGTACCCTCTCAGGGTGATTGGCCAGTAAGTCCACCTCCAATTTCACATGAGCACAACTAGGTCTTGTTTTGTTCTTTGTATCTAGATCAACTTGTAATGGTTTCCCCACAACAGCTGCCAATGAAAATAGGGCTTCCTTAATAAAGAAGTGAGGAGGTAGTGTTTGAAAGGAAATCCAAGCCATTGTTGTTGAGGTTTCTTCCTCTGGATTGAACCATGGATCTCACTTTAGGGGCCCCATCTGGTGGTACATCACCTTGTCCTTGATGTAGTACACAGGTTTGGACAATAGTTGACCATAATCTTCAAACAAGGAGCACCTAATCAATGCATGTCTATTGCATAACAAACCAATATTACACTCTCCTTTCAATTCACACTGCATGGGAATTAACCTACGTAAATCTTGTATTGAAGGCCAACTATATGAGAACTTCCCCACCACTGCATACTCCAAGTTTTCATGCTTGATCATACACTCAGTTTCTTCCGAACTCCATTGGACAATAGGTTCTCCATGCTGGAAAATAATGGGTTTGATGGGTAGGGTTTTTGTGGACTGTTTTGGTAGGTTTTGTGTGTTGTTTTGAAGGGTTTGTGAGTAGTTTAGGGTTGTGGGAGGCTGGAAAACCTCATGAGGAGGCTTTCCAGTAGCCTGAGAGGCCATGAAAGGCTGAAACAATGGCCAAAAAGAAGGGGAAAATTGCCTTGAGAGAGAAGCTCTCAAACGGAAATTAGGGTTTTTGTCATTGCTCTAGTTGGATAATTAAAGTGTAACATTGGGGTTTTTTAAGAAAAACCTTGATTTGGTATTTTTTTTAATCTTGAGGATCAATTTCTACTCCATTTTCGATAAAATATCATATTTGAGATCCTTAAAGTATGAGCAAAATAACTTTTCAATATAATTCCTTGGTTTTGACTTTTTCAGGGCAATTCTGGACCTAATTTCAAAAGTAGCAATAAGAGTGTCATCGTTCATATTTCTAATTCCTAGTGCATAATTGACTAGATTTCATAGATTCGGAGGCTCGACATAAAGGAAAGGATCCCACTTGATTCGACTACTTCACTTTAAGGCAAGTGGAGGTTTTTACTCTTATACAAAGTTTCTTAGGGTTTTATATGTTAGATTCTTGTAATTGGGAGTAATGGAGAAAATTTAGGGTGTCTCTATGGGTAAAATGATAAGTATTCACCCGAACACTAGAGTCAAGTATGTGAAGATTAAAATAAAGAAATAAAAATGGTAATAAATGCTAGATTTATTTATCCTCGATTGAGTTGAGATATTGCATAGTATTTGGGATACCCTGATGGAGTTTTATGCACTTGATTGATATTTGATTGATGAGTATATTCGTGTGTGGTCTTATTTCCATGGTTTGATATTATATTTGATGGATTGCCTGTATGGGGGCTTGTTGAATTATTCATTCTTGTTATGTCATATTTTTTTTGCTCATGATATTATATTATTATTATTATTATTTTCTCAATTTTGATATGGTAAAGTAAATATTAATAATATGAAAGAAAGGACCGAGGTCCATATCGACATTGTTAGATGTGGAAACAAAGATAACGTGAGAGCAAGAGCCGAGATTCATACCAGTATTGTTATGATAAGAGGTTATTGATAATATACAGGTAATGGTTGAGGTGTTTTTTTGCATTACTATGATGTAAACAGCTGAGGATCGAGTTAGCCTTTGAATGGCATAGCTTATGTATTGATATTATGTTACCCTTTTATTATTTGTTGGATTTATGACTTGATGTCGAGGAAATGTCTCTTGGTTATGATAAATGGATGATAAGGCCACAATTAAATATGATTGATATGTGATAGAGACTCGGTGAGAATGGTTTGATTACATGATGATTCTCTTACCATGGCTCACCCATTTAGAATTTTTCCCACATGTCTTTTTTTATTTGTGTCGGCGTACCCTACATACAATGGTTGGACTTGAGTGATGTGGACTAAGTGGATCTCTAAATAATGGTATATATTGGTTTTACATAATGGTTATAAGTTCGTTTATAAGATGATCGTGCATTAATTATGAGTTACTGTATTGAAATTAGTCTAGTCATTTCAGAATTTATCCTACAAGTCCAAATCTTGGGTGCGTTAGATGTACCCTTCCTACCACGGTTGGACTTGTGTGTTAGGGACTGGCATGGATGTTATACTTGAGTAGAGTTCCTTAGTACCTCAACTTATCCCTTTTAGAATCATGTCCATGAGTCCATGCATCATATATACCCTTCCTACCACAGTGGACTCGTGTATTAGGGACTGATATATGTGATGATGAACTCCCTCAGTTAGTTTATGCTTTGACTAGTGGATTTCCTATGAGTTGTAAGTTAACTCAAGAAGGGAGGCCTACGCTTAGGGTAGGTCAATGGTGAGAATTTGGTATTTTCTATGGTTTTAATTTTGGTGATTTTACTTTTTTTTTACTTATCTATTGAGATGGTTTGTGAGGTGATATTGGTACTTCATGATGATATTTCATTAGTTGACTGTGAGATCTTTACAGTTAATTTCTTCTTTGTAGTTACCTAATTTTTTTATCCTCTACGCCATGTATTTTTCATTATAAACTATTGGATTATGATATTTTTTGTAGTTTGATGTCATTGAGGATTGTGGTGGGTTGTCTGGGTAGTGGTGCTTGTCACCTCTTTGTTTTAAATCTATCCAAGGATACTTGCTGAGTTCCTATTATTTTATTTTGGTACTCACTCCCTTGTCTTTCCTATGATCGAAGTACGAGGATGATTCTCAAGATATCAAGAGGTAGTTGCTTGTAGTATCGCATGTACCTGGACTTTCACTATCTTATATCTCTATTTTTTTTTGTTGAAAATTGGAGACATTGAGACCTTTTGTTGCTTCAGAATTGTATTTATCTTCTTTCTACGCTTATACATGGTGAATTTTTTGTGGTTTATTAGTTGGATTTTTATATTGTATCATCTCTTTTTCTAACTGACTCATTATTTTTTACATTTACCCTTTAGATTTTTTATTAGGATTTTCTTGTCCAAGTGGGTTAGGACAAGTGCTATCACGGCATATTTGGGTCGTGACAAGTACCTCACCAGTATAGGCATTTTAACTTAACCTTTGCATAACATAGACCACTTATTAATATTATAGTACCTCTTTATTATTGTTGATTTTGTGATTTTGTAATGAGAAAATGCCTCCTATTATGATGAATGAATGAGAAAAGTCATGATTGTATTATTATTGAGATGGGAAAATAAATATGGTTATGGTGGTATAATTATTATTTAGCGTGGTTATTCCATCATAACCCATCATATAAATCTATTCTTCAGTATCCATGATGCACCCTTCTTACCATGGGTGACTTAACTCTAGAAGGGAGACCTGCACCTAAATAGACTAGTGATTATACTTTAGTAGTGAAAGATACTTGATAGGAACAGTTTGATTCATGTGATGATCTTTTTACCTTGGCTTACCTATTCTAGATTCCTATCCACAAGCCTATTTTTCAGTATCTAGGATGTACCCTTCTTACCACGGGTGGACTTATGTGGTAGGGACTGAGTTGAGTGCTAAAGGATGGTATGGACTGGTCTAACATAATGATAATAAATTTCTTTATGAGATGTTATATGTACCGGTTATGAGTTATTTACTGATATTCGTCTAGTCATTTTCGAATCTATCCTATAAATCTATTTTTTGATATCTAGGATGCACCCTTCTTACTGCAGGTTGACTTTTGCATTACGGACTGACGTCGATATTATACTTGAGTAGTGTTCCTATTATCTTAATCTATTCCTTTTTAAATCCATCCCATATCTCGATTTGCAGGATGTACCCTTCTTACTGTGGGTGCACTCATGTAGTAGGGACTGATATGGGTAATAATAGACTCCCTTCACAAGTTTATGGTAAGACTTGTAGGATTTTCGCATAAGTTGTAGGTTGAATAAAGAAGGAGGCCTACACTTGGGATATAAAATGACCTTGAAGGTCATTTTTGACATTTCCTAAAAAATTATTATTTTGTTATTCTCGATAGTTTCCTTGAGTAAAATTTGATCAATTTATATGGCTAGTTTTGAAATTGAAGCAAAAAGTTGTCAATATTAAGAAATTTTTAGTTTTGAAAGCCTTTGAGTTGAAATAGTTGACTTAAGTCAATGTTTGGAGTTTTTTCTTGTATTTTATGTGTTATGTGCCCGAAAGGGATCTATTGTGAATAAGGTTCTGAGATTATAATTGTCTAGCAGTCCATTGATGATCGTAGATGTGATAATAGTTATCTCTAATTGTTAAGTGGTTCGAATTACGGTGAGTATTATGTTGTATAGGAAGAGATAGGGATAATGATAGGCTTGAACGTGCTAATTATGTGTGATAATGTTATAACCCAAAAGGTGAAAATAAAGGAAGTAATTACAATGTAGATTCTATGAGTATTAGAGGCCTTAATAGTGACTTATAAGTTGAAGTGTGGTATTATGATTTACTCTATAATATTCTTGCTAGGTGTGGATAAGTAATTTGTAAATCTTAAGTCATGCCCATGAGAATTGATAATAAGATTTACTCATTTGATTACGTATATGAGAAGGAAAATTGATGATAATGTTCACCTATTAGTTATGTCTATAATAGGCCGAGTTAATGATATATGAGTAATGAATTGAATAAGAAGGTCGTAATATACCTTGTTAAAGGTTGAAAGTGAAAGACGAAACTGATTAACGAATGAAAAGTGGATAATGGGATACTTTCCTTTATGGACATTTGTGGTTTTATATTAGCGTTATGCTTTTATGGTTGTTTCTAGTTTTATTATGTTTATGCCTTTATGGACATTATTTTGGTTTATACCAATATTTATGACTTTATGATCGTTAGTATGAACATGGAATAATAATATAATGGAGTTGGTAATAAAATGATGTAAAGTGGTGAATTCATCGAATAATCTCTAAGAAATGATCCAAAGTTCTAATAATTGAATTTACACCTCACCAAAGATATCCACAGAGTTTTAATAATGAGACTTAAGTTCAGTGTGTTTATTGAGATATGGGTTGACTTGTATTCTCTACTTGAGTATACCCTTGAGATTGAATGTATGGTTTGTACTTAAAAAGTTGGAACTCCGTGTTCACTTGTTATATATTAATTTGCTGGCCTACTTGTATTTATCGAAGCTTTGGTCTACTTTGTTGGCTAGCTAGTACTCTTTAAGTATATAAGGGCATGATCAGATCTTAGTCTGAGTGTCTACTATAAGATATGCATGATTTCCATGTTGGTCCTAAATATAAGGGTGAGTATATTAGTGATGTAAATAAGGAGATAGAGATGACTAGCATTGAATTGCAATACTGGTACAGATTAATGAAATCAGAGTACTAGAGTGGTGGATAGAATATTAAGAGAGTTAGGAGATTAATTGTGGTGTTGTAACCCAAATGGGTAAAGTACGATAAGATATTATAACCTAAGGGTATGTTTCTAATAATAGAGCATGATTTCTCCATGTTTATTCTATTTTATGATTAAGTGATTTCATGTTGGTCGGTGATGATGCTACAAGTACATATGTTTGTACTAAACCTACTCTCCGATATTCCTTTTTGGGGATGTCGTCTTGGTGCAAGTTAACTATTGAAGTTTTCATAAAAACATGATATTCAGTATCCACCTTTGACTTCAAATACTAGCAGAAGTGGGGTCCATACTTATTCAACTAATTGTGTTTTTGTATATTATTTTCTCTTTCCTATGTATTAAGATGCTCTTGTACACATTCAACCGGGCCTTTGGAAGATGTATTAATGCGACTAAGTTTTTGAATAAAATATTCTCTTTTTAATTTTGATTCTTCCACTTGTTTTTTAATGGGTTTAAAGAGGATTCCCCTAACAATGGAAATAGTGTAGGTATCCATACAGATTGGCAACCCAGATCAGAACAGTGGTATCATTGTATAGGTTCGACGATCCTATAAGTACAAGATCAATATGGAGTTGAGTCCCACGAATTTGCAAGTTGACGTCCACATTACATCTTTACAGTGCTATGAAGCATGTGAGATAGTTTACTTCTCTTTTTCTATTGTATAGTCCTCAACAATGAAATTACTAGGTTAAGTCCAATTGGTATATAGGAAATTCCAATTGGTATCTAGAATCCACATAATTAGGACTTAGATGAGTCCAATTGATATCTTGATGAGTATGCACTGAAACATAGGAGGTTCCAATTGGTATCTAAATGAAAAAGGTGTTAAGAATTGCACCAAGGTAATTAAAGGAGTTAATAATTGAAATATTCTATGATGTAATTGAGAATGTAAGTCTTGAAAATCAATGTTGTTAATTATACTTGTTGTCGGCGTCTTCTAGCATAACTGATAATTTGTTAATTGTTGCATTGCTAAATTGAATTCAAGGTGCGGTGTTGATTAGTTCATTATGGAATGGTTGAAAAAAGTGAATTTTTTATTGTCTACTATGTGCAGATTATGTGAAAATTGGGTAAATTAGGTGTATGGGGTTAAGAATTAGTAACTATGGGTATTAGCCATGAAATATTAGCAAAAAGAGTATAGTAGTCGTCCCCTACGTGTATTTTATTTCTATATGGTACAGCAGGTGAATTATCGCCATAGCGTTCACAGTCATAGCGGCTTCTGCCATAGAAAAAACGTGACCAATACAGTGGTAATTCTTGCACCAAGCAGTGAGATATTAAGCTCCCCTATTTCCCCTGGGTTTGAGACTGGTGCACCTACAAATACCTATTCTCACGATATATTTAAAATTTCATATGACGTAGGTTATCAATTTCAAGTTCCACCATGAAGCTAAATCAGTCAATCATCATTAAACACAAACATCCTTCGGTTCTATCAAGAAAAACAAACCAAGAAGAAAATATACAAAGTATCCAAAATGTCTACCAACCAACCAGGAAATCAAATAATGGGAATCGAGAGAAAACTGGACCAGGGGCACACTCTCTCTCTTTTCTTGAGACCTAATCATTTACATTGGACTCTTCTAACGCTTCCTCATCCATGCCACTGAGTAAGGATAATCCTATGCATCACCCCTTATAAACTTCGCCATCTTTTTCTTTCCCTTTAACCTAAGCAGGGCCTTTGATCCCTTACATATGCAAACCAGGGGCCTGTCTCTCGAGCGTCACTTCTTCTTCTCCTTGTCGAAGTCCTTTCTTAACTGCACATGAGTAGTAGTTAGCTGAGAATGGGAAGCCTGTAATATAGAGAGGATAGTCTACTAAGGTCCCTACCTAATGGTCCCTCACTACCTCAAGTCACTCTCAATATGGTCCATCCATTCGAATGCTTGCACAGCTCAATTCCTCTGTACCCCTAGCCTCCTTATCTTAGGCATGACTTTCTTCGCAAGTCCAATCTTCACCCCCACCCCCTTCCAATGGATCAAACTCCTTATCATACTTCTCCAAAACATTAGAACGCTCCATTGGAATATTCTCAATAACCAAGTAGGGGAGGAATATGCTCTTAGTAATAGTGGTGAAGTATTTCCAGTTGTGTTGAATCACCTCTCCCACATTGTACTTGATTCTGTAGAAGGCCATAACAATTGTCAAGGTGCACTCGTAGTTCATATCTATGAAGTTTTTGGAGGGTCTAATCATCGTAAAAACTAAGTGGTGCCATATTTGGTCTAACTAGATGAAGTCCAAAGTATGGGACAATTGTCTAGGCCCACACAGTTGAAGCAATTTTCTCTTCTGGAATCAATGCCCTTACTACCCATATTTGTCCCCCTCTTCCCATCTAGTTAAGAACTAATCATGAGGCTTATTGGGGACCCCCAGAACCTCTGATACTCATTTTTTCGAATGGTCCCTCACTACCCTCAAGTCACTCTCAATCTAGTCCATTTATTATAATGCATGTGCGGGGTCAATAGATGTCCCAACTGCACCTTGAGTCCTTCTCAACTTCACCTGTACCCCGAGCCTCCTCATCTTAGGCACAACTTTCCTCCCCAGTCCAATCTTCACCCTCAGTGGATCAAACTCCTTATCACACTTCTCCAAAACATTGGAAGGCTCCATTGGAACATTATCCCTCTAGCATAGCTTAATAACCAAGGAGCAGAGGTATATTCTCTTAGTAATAGTGGTGAAGTATTTCCAGTAGTGTTAAATCACCTTGCCTATATTGTACTTGATTCTATAGATGGACATAACAATTCTTAAGGGTTGTGGAGGGTCTAATCCTCCTATAAATTAATTGGTCTATATTTGGGCTAACCCCAATGAAGTCCATGTTGTTATATGGGGAGACTGTCTAGGCTTACACAGTTGAAGCAATTTTCTCTTCTAGAATCAATACCCTCACTACCAATATCGGGTCCTCTTATTCCCATTTGGTCAGGAGCTAATCATGGGGTTTATGGGAAACCCTATCACCTCTTATATTCACTTTTTTAAAACTAGCACATCTACCATACGAATAGTCACCCAGAGGGCCAGATCTCTCTAATTCACCAGAAACATCTGAGCATACAACTCTTTAACCCAGCTCAAATTGGAATGGTACCGGGTTCTAAACCCAACGACATGAACTCCTCCATGTGGTGGTAGAACTCTAGAGAACCTTCTTTTACCCCATGAATCTAAAATTTTCATTCCCAGCAAAACCGATTAAGCTGTAACTCCTAGTGATGGGCCTCACAGCGAGGACTACTAAAACACACGTAGAAAAATTTCTCTTCTACATGGGTATCCATGCATTCTTAACCTTGAAAAAAAATCTGGTGTGTTGGTAAAATCAATATTATCACAATCATATTTACGATATTATGCCAATAATAATCATGTATGTTCCTGGAAAATTTTATTAACTAAAGGATAAATAATCAATTTTTGTTTGCTATAATTACCGTTGAAGTGGTACTTTTGTCCCCAGCAATCCCAAACTCAAATTTTAGTAGAATTTTTCTTTTCAGTCTAGACTTCTCAAGTAAAACCAAGGTCAGGTGTTGTGAAGTTCCTAGGAATGTCATTATCATGTTTTGGAGGTGGTTAAAGACCCTAAAATAAAGAATCTATATCTAAAAGTTGAAATCTCTTCTCTTCCCTTTCTACTTCATTTTTGCCACGACCCGATTTCTCAAGTCATGAGTGCACCTACATCCCACAGTAGGAGAACCACCCAATAAGAACACAAAGCGAGAATAATAAAGTAAAAGCGGTTAAGGGAAAAGGATAAGTAGAAGTCTAAATCAAGTCAATAACAACCCCAAAACCTTATATCCGATACATGAGCCACTAAACGAAGGTTCAAGTATGAAGTAGAATATACAATGTATGTCTCATAAATAAATAACAAAGAGAAATATTGAGAAAGGTAAGACTCTAGATGCCAGAAGCCATCATCTACCTCGACAGCTAAATATCCATCCGAATCTTGATTAACTATGGATCCCTCATACTCAAGTCTACACCAAGATATGCAGAAGTGTAGTATAAGCACCAAAATAATGGGTACCCAGTAGGCATCATTGACCACTTGGTCTAATATAAGAAATAAAAGCCATAAATAGCAGAATGAAGAATATAGGTCATAGAATCGAAGAGTATGAATAAAAACATGTAAATCTAGCTATAGATAATATAGGAGTAAGAAGGAATAGATATAAGGCTAGCTAACAATAGTAGTAGAAGAATGAAGATAAAAAGATGATAACATACCTGAGTCCTTGAAACACATAATCATACAAAGAAAGGGCGGTGTACCGGTAACCTAGGCATAATCAAATAGAACCCCACATCTAAATAGAATCTACTAGACAATGCCAGTGCACTATAGATATTAGATAATAGAAGAAAATAAATAACATAAGAAGTAATAGATAAATCAATAAAAACAAGTCAAAACCCGTAGGCATCCCATCCTACTAGAAGGTACATCTAAGAAAAGAAGTGTGTAAACTAACACAGACATGATGCATGCTGAAAGTAAACGTGTATGCTCCTCTGGTACCCCTAGGTGTGGAAGGAAGGACCCATGGAAGGAATTTTCCATATACCTACTACTCCAAGGTATACCCCTCCTCGAACCACCTATATAATAGCCCATATCGACAAGGTCCATAGTGGTAGTTGTTGTATACTATTTCAACACTCGTAACCTGAATCACATAATTGTCGTATCTTAGCTATCAATCCATATGCCCAGGCAATCAACAGGTCTATAACCAATCAAAAACTCAGTATCCGTGCCCAACAACATCTAGAAATAAAATCAGGTAATGGCTAATACTCAGCATCCGACATCAGAATGAGCTATAAGTGCTAGCAAGGTCATAGTACCCGCAGCTCGGTTTTATGGCCTAGACTAAAATAAGTTAGGAAAACAAGAGTATCGAGTGCCCAATCTACAGTCGGGTCTAAAACAATTTTAAGGAAAACCATGAAACAGACCCTTTCAGATGAAGAATACATTTATAAACCAATTTCATTTCAGTATTAGCTAGTGATATCAAAAAAAATTGTGATAAACTTTTATTATCATA
>JBDJHY010169257.1:253-12376 GCA_039654485.1 Withania somnifera | reverse complement strand
ATAAAGGGTATCGATCGAATAGGGTACTATAAAAAGGCAACGTAATTGCATGAAAATGATATGCGATCATGTAGAGAAACTGGGAAATTCTTCATGGTGATCATGTGAATAGGCTTCAATTGTGAAGTGTACTGGATCAATGAATCACGATTGTGTGAAGATGCTACGCGATCACAAAGGAGTCACCTACGTTAGTTGTAGGTTATGACAACAGAATTAAAAAGAAGGAAATATTCCGAATCATCACTAAAAATGTGTTAAAAATCTAATTTACACAAAAAAACTATGCACACACACCTAAACTGACATTCCAAACTCAACGGTGCAGTCAAAATCGAAATCCTAGGTCATTTCGGCAAAATGTTGACTATGTGAACCCTTAGCCTTAAAATCATAAAATTCTCACTAACACCTCAAAAGTACAACGACAAGTACGGAAAATGAACCAATGCCTCCACTAACCTATAATCATAATTCTGGAGCTGATGGAAGCGTCAGAATTCTAATTTGACACTCCAAAAAACAAAATACCACCCATGCTCTAAATTAGGATTTAAACCTAACTAAAATTCACAAATGAGCACAAACTGTAAACTAAAACTCTGAAATATGAACTTGAGGTGAATCTTGACTTTGTTTGGCATCCAAAGCTAACGAAAGTGTTGGAATTTAACTCCAAGCTCATCTTGAAGGAATGTTGATTTTGTTCAATGAGTACTTAGTTGTAGGATCTAAAATAGGCAATTTGAGATATTTCTCGACTTAGCCGCCAGGGACCCGAACTACTGGTCCCAACAAGTTATAAATGACTTAGGGCAACTACTAAAACACTGTAGAATTCAAAACATCATGTATTTTTCATAAATAACCATGAGGGTCATGACATTATCCACTACTAAAAGGACTATCATCCCCGAAAGTCAAGTAAATGTTAGAAATTAACAGGAAGAGAAAATACCTGATGTCCTAAACAATTATGGATACTTCTTTTGCATCTCACTCTTGATCTCCCAAGTAGCTTCCTCTACTGGAAGGTACCTTCACTACACCCTAACTGCTGGAATCTCCCTGACCCCAACTTTCTAATATCCTTAGCCAAACTTTTCATCGGCTTTTCAAAAACGGATAAATTTTTGGCAAACTACATCGAATCCTCTCAAATGACATTCAACTCATAAGGAATATACCACCACAACATCAGAAAATGGAATACTGGATAAACAACAAAAAGTATAGAAGGTAAGGTCAACCTATGGGCAACATCACAACCTCTCTCCAAAATCTCAAATGGTCTAATATACCTAGGACTAAGCTTGCCCTGCCTACCGAACCTCATTACACCACACATAAGAGATATCCGCAGAAACACTATATCACCAACTCCAAACTCTAAGGTATGAAGCCTACAATCTGCCTAGTTCATCTGTCTACCATGCATTGCCTACAATCTATGATGACTCAATTGAAACTTGATCAAGTGAATCATGCAACAAATCTAAAGACTTGACTCTAACCTATAAAAACATAAGACCAACCAATAGAAGATCTACACCGCCTACCGTATGATGCCTCAAATGGTGTAATCTTAATACTTGAGTGCTAGCTATTATTATAAGAGAACTCTGCCAATGGTAGGTGATGATCCCAAGCACCACCAAAGTGTATTACACAAGCCCTCAACATATCCTCTAACACTTGAATAGTCCTGCTTAGACTGACCGTCGATTTATGGATGAAATATCATACTCAAAAAAACCTCTGTACCAAGTCCTGCTAAACAAATCTCAAAAAATATGAACTAAAACTAGGTGCCTCTAAAAGAAATGATAGATACAAGAACACCATGAAATCTAACCTGTTCGTGAATGTTGATTTGAGCCAAACGTTAAACATCTTACGAGGTGTAAGTACGGATAAAATGTGTTAAATTGGTCAGCCTATCAACAATTACCCAAATAGTGTTATACCTTTGCTAGTTCGCAGTAGCCCAGAAACAGTCTATAGTCTCTCACTCCCACTTCTATGCAGGAATAGGGAGTCTCTATATCGAACCAACCAATTGTTGATTCTTACTTAATCTGTTGACAGTTCAAACACTTAGATACATACTAAGAAATATCCCTCTTCATCCCAATCCACCAATACAACTGTCTCAAATCACGGTACATCTTGGTGGCACTAGAATGAATAGAATACCTTGAGATGTAAGCCTCATGCAAGATCAACTTCACCAAATCACTAACATATGGTACACAGATGTGACCATCACACCGAAGCGTACCCTCTGAATCTATAAAATCCTTATTGGCCTCTACAACTAATACATGAATACGAAGACCAACCAAATGCTTATCTTCAAACTGATGCTATCGAATCTGATCTATCAAGGAAGATCTGGCCTCAACACATGCTAACACTCATCTGGAGTCTAACAGATGAAGCCTAACCAACCAACTATCCAACGAATAAACCTCCACCGCCAACGATCTCTCTAAAACTAACAAGGCTGCTAAGCTACCATATTGACCGACTTTCAGCTCAAGGCATCTGCCACAATATTTTCCTTGACCGGATGATAGAGAATGGAAATGTCATAGTCTTTTAGTAACTCAATCCACTTTCACTGCCTAGAATTAACTCCTTCTAGTTCATAATGTACTGAAGACTATGTGGTCAGTAAGATCGTACACTAGACCCCGTACAGATAATGCCTCCAAATATTAAGAGCAAACACTATGTCTCTCAACTCCAAATCATGAGTAGGGTAGTTATGCTCATGAACTTTCAACTTCCTTGAATCATATGCAATCACTCGACCATGCTGCATCAGAATATAACCCAAACCAACTTCAAAAGCATCACAATAATAGAGAATCCTTAACCCTCACTAGTAAGGTCAATATTGGCGTTGAAGTCAACAAGTCCTTGAGCTTCAAAAAGCTCAATTCACAATCATCAAACCACTGAAAGGCAACATCTTTCCAAGTTAATTTAGTCAAAGGTGTTGCAATCAACGAGAACCCTTTAAAAAATACTAATAATACCCCCAACAAAACTCTGAATTTCAAAAATAGAAGTCAGCTTTGGCCAATCACGCACCACATGAATATTTATTGGATCAACTTTAGTTTCATCCTTAGGCACTACATGTCCCAAAAAATTCAATGGACTCCAACAAAATCTCACACTTTAAGAACTTGGCATAAACCCTGTGTTCTCTCAGTGTCTGAAGAATCAACCTCAAGTGTTGCTCATGCTCGTACTTACTCCATGAATACACTAAGATGTCATCAATGAAAACAATCACAAACGAGTCCAGGTAGGGTTTAAGCATCCTATGCATCAATTCTGTAAAAACTGTTGGAGCATTAGTTAGACTAAAGGACATAACCAAGAATTCATAGTGACCATAACGAGTCTCGATCGCTATCTTAGGTATTTCCTCTATATGAATCCACAACTAATGGTAACCGAATCTCAAGTAAATTTTAGAGAATATTTCACTCTTTGAAGCTGATCAAATAAGTCATCAATTCTCAGCATAGGATATCTTTTCTTTAACTGTAACCTTATTCAACTATTGACAATCAATACACATTCTTATAGAACCATCTTTCTTCTTCACAAAAAGTACTGGCACGCCCCAAGGTGACACGCAAGAACAAACAGAATCCTTATCTAGTAAATCTTAGAGCTAAATCTTTAGCTCTCTCAACTTTGTAGGAGACATAAAATAAGGAGCGATAGAAATGGGCTTAGTTCCCGACTCTAAGTAAATAAAAAAATAAATATCCCTCTCTGTTGGTAGGCCTAGTAGGTCTGTCGAAAATACATCAAGGAAATTATATACAATAGGGACAGAATTAAGAGTAGGAACATCAGCCTTAATATCACAACCATATAAAAAATAAGTCAAACCAGTAATAACAACATCTGATGCCACAACCTCGAGTCTAGTAGGAACAATATATAATTGGCGATCACCACCTTGATAACCACTAGCATGACCACCGCCCCCTACCATGCTGGCCACCACTACTATAGCTACCCTGTGCCCCACCTCTAGCCATCAGAGGTATTGATCTCAAGGGTTGTACAGACAAAGAGTAGGCTGAATAGTTCCCCATTAAGGACAAGCTCTGGCATAATATTCCACAAGGCCACACTCAAAACATGGCCAGATGATCACTCTGTTGGGATTCTCTAAAAGAACCTATCTGACTACCATGCTACGGTAATCCAGATCCACGTGAATACTGTGTTGGATATGGAGATAAAACCTACAATGATGTCTGCATCGAACTGCTAGACTGACCATGTGCCTGATAAATCTAACCACGACCCCTAGAACGGGACCACTATAACCTTCCTAATGTCTTTACCGCTTCTTGCTGCACTGACGTGACTCACGATAGAGGGCTTTGATAGAATTAGCATGATTAACAACCACCTGAAATAGACAACCATTATATACTAGTAATGCTACCACCTCACGGAGCCTGTAGGTATGAACTCCATATCATACACCGACAACTAATGAAATCGAGCCTCATACTCAACCATAGACATCGAACCCTATTCAATCCTTCTAAACTCCTCTCTCAGGAGCTCTCGCTCGATCTTAGATAAAAACTTCCTCATTAAGACCTCATAAAACTCAGCCCAAGTCGGTTGGGGTAAATCTGCATATCTGCAAACCAAAAAAGCTCGCCACAACTATTTAACTACACCACGGATCTGATATATGGTAAAAGCTACATTGTAGGTCTTCAACAAACTCATGTTGGTCAACCTCCTTTCACACTCGAGAATAAACTCATGGGCATCCTCCCTTGGAACTCCAGTGAAGATTGAAGGATCCAATCTCAGAAATCTAGTCAGAGGCTTCTGCTCTAAATCTATCACGGTTGTTTTCTACTCAACTGCAGGAGCAACAGTCGGTACTGGGAGAATATGAGCAGGTATAGAGATCTTTTTTAGAGCAATAGGTGGAACTGGCTACATTGTATGGACTAAGCTATAGGCTATGATACTGGAACTGCCGTCGGTGTCCCATCAATTAGGGACCACCATAAGCCTTGAGTAAATGCCACAAGATGTTACGAATATTAGAAGAAAATGCAGTGATAGGTGCTAGAATAGATGCTGCCATAAGCATTACAGTTAGTGCTGCAATAGGTGTTGTAGGCACTGATGGAACCTCAAAAGTAGTAGCAGGAGTAGGTACTTCCACTGGTTCTTCGATTTTCTTCCTTGCTGTCGATGAACGTGTATGGGGCATCTACAAAAAAGTGATGAAAATGAGTGAGAATTTTCAAGAAACCATCAAAGATGTACACACGATATAGGATTCAAAAGAAAGATTAATTTTCCTAAATGTCACTATAGCCTCCCAAAGATAAGCAACGGACGTGTCTGCATCGATCCACAAAACTCTACTAGTTATTGATTATATACACTGACATTGATGAACCTAAGATCTGATAACAAATTTTCACAACCTAATTTCTCAAATTATGAGGGCACCTTCTATACCACCAGTAGGAGAACCAACTCTATAGTCCAAAGTTGGAGAAAATGACTACTATATTAAATGCAAAAAGCGCAAGTATGATAACAATAAAAAAAATAAAGCAGAAGTAAAAAGAGTCAACAATTCCCAAAACTCGGTATCAGTGTAATAAAAAACCTCTAAGTATATAAAAAGGAATCAACTGCCTAAAACAAATGTATCTCAGAAAACACGTGAAGATTAAAATAAATACTGGAGGGAAGCAGCAAAAGATGGACACCAAGCTCACCCTGGATCTTTGAAAGTCAATAGAGTCTGCATGAATAATGATTTGTAAATAAAGGTCAGGCACCCATACTCAAATTTTCACATGGCCAAGTGTAGTATGAGTACAAGCTGCCGAAGCAACCCATACCCAGTAGGCTTCGGGGGCCCACTAGGCACATAACAATAATAAAAGCAGTATATAATGGAAGATAATAAATAGGGTCACAAAAAAATAGTACATCATGGAAGATAGCAACTAAAATAGGAATCAAGAAATAAGTAAAACACGTATCCCTAGCTAATCACATAATAGGACTTCAAGAAATAAAGGAAAACATACCCGAAAATCCTTGGAATAGTATATACGAATAATAACAACAATAATCAGGAGTCAAAAGAAGACAGGAGGTGAACATGAATGGTATACCGGTAACCTTAAGTAAAGTATGAATGAATGAACAATAATATAACGTACAATATCCCACATAACATAACATATCAAGTAACTAATAAGAACAACTAAGAAGTAATAAGAATACTAATATAATGCACATAAACACTATCAAGTTCCCAAAAAGAAGCGTAGCATAGACAGAAACACACTCACCCGTAGGCCTATTATACGAACAGGGTTACACTGAAGAAAACAAGTGCAGAAAGGTATATACACACCATGAAGTAACTAGCACTGTGTATATTTCTCCTCCAGTACTTATAGGTCCAGTAGATAGAATCCATTAAAGGCTACCCTAAATATTTTGTCCATATCTCTCCTTCATCCTATACCTCACCCCTCCCCCCTCCATGTCTCCTGAAAGCCCAAAGGCAAGGTCTATCGAGGTGTATCACCACGTATAATAGCGTCATCATAATTACACATCCCAAATCATAAAGCCTTATAGGTCTCATACTCCAGCATCCTATGCCTCATATCAATAATATCATCAAGCCATACTTGGCAAGTCCTGACGTATAATTCCTAATATAACGGTATCTCTAATATCCTCAATAGATCAGGTATCATCAAGTTTCCATAACTAGTAAGTGTGATAAGTGTCAAAAAGTGGTACTCACTGTCGTACGACGACATACTCAAGTGCAAGCAGCAGAACTCACTACCGAATAGAGTCGGTCTTAAGTCCCAGAATTAATTAGTTAAATGATAATTCCCAGTGCCAGGATGTAAAGCCTGGACTAAAATAATTAAAAATAGTATTTCCAGGTACTCGATACAATGCCAAGTCTAATACATTTAAAATTTATTACTTATATTATTATTAGAATATTCCAATTTATTAATTTATATCATTATCTACCATTATTACTAACATCAGTCTCTAGCCTCCTCGGTTCAATAATCGTGTGGTGATACTAGCCCAACCCCTATGTATGTTCATCGGATCCAAAGGCTCAACCTCTCGTATAATGCATGCACATCATATTAGCAATTAATTATACATGAAATAACAATCATCGATGCCTGGAGAAGTTCCAATGGGTAAATCCTAAGTCACGGGCACCATATAATTATAGATGCCTAATTATGTATCAAATGAGTAAACAGATAAAAAAAAGGGTATAGGATCACTATAACCACCTATATACCCAACCCACAGATTCTATTTAGTATAATTATTAAATCTATAAGTTTAGAGATAGCCCTACACAACCTACCTGTCGTCCGATGATAAAGCGCTGCAACTTGCAAATATTACTCTAACTGATATCAAACAATCTCCAATTGCTCTGAAATATTTTTTGAAGTATTTCATATGTCAATATGAGTCAAACAGTATAAATTATACTAAGTATCAAAATGGGTCTAAATCGAGCCTTGAATGGGCCTGTAGGACCCGTTTTTGTCAGAATTGAAAATAAACTTCACCATGGGGTTCCCAACTTTATAGGAACCCATGCTCTAAAATTTAGCATAATTCCAGTGCAATAAGGGCTCAAAAGAAGCCCATATAGATTTGACTAACGAGGATCAAAGATGCAATTTTTATGGGATTAAACGTTAGAGTTCATTTAATTAATTATACTAGGTAGAAAAGTATACTCAAGGAACGAAGAATTATGCAATAATATTCTAATTATGACATGGGTTAATAAACTTCACCACTTGGGGCCATTAATGGAGGAAATTAAGATTTTCAAGAATTAAAACGAAGAAGAAACTTAAGCAAATTGTGTAGAAATCGAAGGGCAACACTTGGGAATTTTTCTCAACCTTGGATTGAGGTTTAGAATGAGTTTTTCACATAGTAATGGGTTAAAACATAGAGGTTCTACTGAATAAAAGATCTGAGGATTTTGCAAGGAATTTAGAAAACTACTAGGTAATTAATACATCACGATCGCGTCATAAAGGGTCGTGATTGTGTAGGGTACTATTAAAGGGGCATCACGATCACGTGAAAATTCTACTGATCACGTAGAGGAATTAGGAACATCTTCATCTTGATCTTGTGAAAGGGCTTCGCGATCGCGAAGTGTACTGGATCAATGAATTGCGATTGAGTGAAGATGCCCCACGATCGCAAAGAGGGAGTCACCTACACCAATTGCAAGTTTTGACAGCAAAATTAAAGAGAAGGAAATACTCTGAATCATCACTTGAAATGTGTTCGAGGTCCAATTTATGCAAACAAGTTATGTATGCACACCCGAAACAACATTTCAGACTCAAGGGCACAGGCAAAAATGGAATTTGAGGTCGTTTTGGCAAAATATTGATCAAGTCAACCCTTAGGCTTAAAAGCATAAAATTCACACCAACACCTTAAAAATACAACGACAAGTCCCAAAAATGAACCAGCACCTCTACTAGCCTAAAATCAATATTCCAGAGTCGAGAGTGTGTTAGAATTCTAATACGATACTCCAAACATGAAAATATCACCCCCCAAGCTCCGAATTAGGTCTTGAACTTAACTAAAAACCACAAATGTGCACAAACTACAAATGAAAACTCTGAAACATGAACTTGAGGTCAATCTTGACTTTGTTTGGCATTTCAAAGCTAAAAAAACTGTCAGAATTTAAATATGAGTTCATGTTGAAGGAAAGTTGACTTTGATCAATGAGTACGTAGTTTTAGGCTCTAAAACAGGTAATTTGAGATATTTCTCAATCAGTTCGCCAGGAAACTGAACTACCGGTCCCAGAAAGTCTCAAGTGACTTCGAGCAACTACTAAAACACTCTAGAATGAAAAATATCATGTATTTCCCATAAATGACCATGAGGTTCATTACACACCTACTCAAGAGGAACCTTCTCCTCATCCCTTTCAATCTCAAGCTCACGGGAGGTTGCTCTTGCAAGTCCCCCTGGCTCTGGATCTGCCCCTAACTCTATCTGGAGTGGTGGGCTCTGTAATGACATTATCATCTCCTTCAATTACAGCTATGGTCGTCACCATCTATATAAATAAAATATATAAGGAACTAGGACATGCGAATCAACCACACTAGACAGGAATGAAATAATGAATAAATGTTTTCCTAGAGTTTCATAATCTCTTTAGAATAAGTAACAGACATTTTCACACCAATCCACGAGACTCTACTAAATATTGCTTATATACAGTAGAAACTACGAACCTAGGGCTATGATAAACACTTGTCACAACCCAAAATCCAGAAGTTATGGCACCTACCTTTCCACCCGGATGGGTCATCCAAACTAAGATTAAATGCACAAAAATAATAATAAATGCAGAAAATTAACACATAACTAAGTCATAAGGCAGAAGATTAGAAATACATAAAATCTCAAAACCTGATTTCCAATGTATAAGAGCCTCTAGAACAATGGTATGAAATAGATAGTCTCAATACAGTCTTTAATTAACAAAGACATCAAAAAATAACGGATAATATAGTAATTAATGCTGAGATGGTTAGCTACCTCAGAAATACTCAAAGATGTGCTTGGACAGTGGAAGGAGGAAAACAATATGTCTCGGGCACTAAACTTACACAAAAAGTGTAGAAAAGCAAGTAATGAGTACAAAATATGGTTCTCAGCAGCATCCTCACCTGGTTTAGGTATAGAACAATGATGATGCTCCTACCACCCTTAAAACCTCTAATACTACAACTTGCATAATGGTTATAATTATAAAGTATCCCAGTCAACAATTATAATTAAATAATTATATAGAATTCTAATAAGAATCTACATACTTTAATTCTCAAATCATGACAGTCGTATCCACAAAAATCTCCAATCATCTCTAGTTACAATATACATAAGTCCTCAACGAATATCAAATAGCCTTAAGTCATCAACAAGTATCAATAATCTCAAGTCATCAATAAGTATCAATAATCTTAAGTTGCTAATAAGTATAAATAATCCCAAGTCATCAACAAGTATCAATAATCTCAAGTCATCAGCAGTAAAGGGTTTTTCCCTTACTAGTCAAGTGGTATCGTAGGGCACTATTCTGCCTTGTTGCAGGTCAGCTCCTTCGAAAGAAATGGAGGACTTCATTCAGTGAAGATTGCCAAAAGACTGATGAGCCTTACCAGAGTAGCATGATATATTTTTTTGTTATTTTACGGTTTTAAAGTATCAATAATCTCAAGTCATCAACAAGAATCAATAATCTCAAAATCATCATCAAGTATCAATAATCTCAAATTATCAGTTGGATAGGTAAATCAAATCACAACAACATATTAATGTAGATGTAATGAAAAATGTAGATAATCATGATGCATAACTGTTCTAATGTACACACTCATTGTCAATAATCATCTTGATCCATAAAAAAATATTTGTTCACTGTACCAGTGTGATAGTCAATCTATATTTAATGCTTGTCCATCCATACCAGCATGGTACCCGATCCATAATAATATTTTTGCACCCATACCAGCGTGTTACCAACCATAATTAATAATATAGTTATGAACAAGTTACCACAATAACAATAATATCATGATCAAGTTATCACAAGAATAATAAAGTTGTGAAAAAGTTACCATAACAACAATATCAATATGATCAAATTATCACAAGAATAATCACGTTGTGAGAAAGATACACAACAACAATATCAACATATTAGAATTATCACAAGAATAATCAAGTAGTGAATAGGTTACCACGACAACAATATCCATTTTCAAAGCCAGTGGTTTAACCATTTGCTCAAGTAATTACCCGACCCATATTCTTTTAAATAACTCAAAGCTATTCAAGGTATTAAACATAATAATTAACTCTTCAATTTCCAAATTTCATCCTTAACTAAATTTACCAATTTCTATCAATGAAAACTGCAACACTCGTCAAAGTTTCAGAAAAATACCAAAAAAACCTCAACCTACCTTAAAAAAGAAGAAATATGTCAATCGTGATCCTTACCCTTCTGCAGAGCTTTGGAAAAAAGCACAATCTAGTAAAATAACATCATATATACAAGAAAACATAACAATCAATACCTGTATTCCCATATTTCAAAGTTTTATTAAGAAATCCATCACAAACCCATATGGTCAAAACAAGAATTTACTGCGAAAACATGTTACCTGAAATTTGAGAAATCTAAATATCAAGTTTCGTTGATAATCCAATCCATTTAATGGTTTGAAATCAAGGTTTCATAATTTTGAGTTTGCAGTAGAAACCACCATTTTAGGGTTCAAACTTTAGTATTCTATGTGATAATCATGTTAAAGTAATTGGGAATTAATGAAAAAGAGTTTAGAATCATTACCTAATAGTTAAACCTTGAAATCCTCGTATTTGTTCTTGTTAAATTGATTAAAATATGATCAAGTTTTGAAAAACATAAAACATTTCATGTTAAAAAGCTCACTACCTAGATGCACAGGTACCGCGATTGCAACAGTGCTAACAAGTTATTCATCACGACCTTCGATTTTATTTGGCCTTCATGAATGAGGAATGTAGTATGTGAACACAGCTGTCAATAACCCCATCCCTACACAATCTTGATTCTCCTCCACGATCATGAGGGTCAGTTGGTGAGAGCACTAATTGCTCTTTTTTACAACAATAACATATAGAATCAAAAGCTCAGAATGAAAAATACCATCTATGTAACCATACCAATTTCAACGTTCCAAGCTCATAGGAACTGTCATAACACAAGTACGAAGTCTCCTTGAACCAATACTCTTTAAGGGTCCATTTTAACTAAAAATACCAAAATAGACAAAATACCCTCAGGACCTACCAGAATTATATGAGACTTCATTCTAGGCCATAATCACCTCATGATATATCAGAACCATCGAATTTTGAATTCGTTCACTCTAACTCTGAATGTTGATCGAAGTCAAACATTGCCTTAAAACGGCAACTTTA